>WOGN01002153.1:0-17318 GCA_015342105.1 Leptinotarsa texana
GATCTCGGTTTAGTTTTCGACTCTGAACGAGGTGACCACAACTCTGGGTATTTTAAAACCTTTTATAATTCATTAAAACACGTTACATTCTAAAGAGAGAGGCTAGATGGACTGCATATAGACTTGTGCACATTGACAGTTGCACAAATCAATTCAAGGCAGCGTGCAACAGACTATTGGTTGACACTGGAAGTCACAGCATTCTGGAAATTATCTCTGACTTCATGTCTGCAACTGTCAACTCCGAACCAATTGCATCATAAGTGATCATTGGTCTGGCAATCATCACATAAATCCAATGAAGTTATTTGGGAGCTAGATCCCAAATTTCACCGCAAATCCTTCGACATGTCCATGGAAACAGTCTGGCTTTGTATGAAACTTCTTCCAAATGAGCGTTCCAGGTAATTTTTTCTTCAAGGCAATGCCAAGGTATTTCACCTCCATTCCGAATGGAATGACCACACCATTGAGAAAACGTGGCGTTGCATCACCCATTTTTTTTCTCCTGGTGAAGGGGATTATTACAGTTTTGCTAGGGTTGACGGACATCTGCTCTTTCAGGCACCAACTGTGAGTAACGTCCAACGTGCCTTGGAGGATATCATAAGCAACTTTTTCCGACGTGCACCTTGTCAAGATGACAAGGCCATCTGTATAAGCTTGCAGATCTACTTTTCTTTTGTCGAGGGCATCAGGCAGACTATCTATCAGGAGTGACCACAGAGGGGAGACAGTACGCTACCTTGAGGGCAGCCCCTAGTGACCTTTAACCTGATGGCATCGAATTGAAGAGTCGTAGTTGCAGTTCTGTTCACCAGCATAGCATAGATCCAGCCAGATATGGTTGATTCTATACCTTTCCTAGACAGAAACGATCCTATAGTGCATTATCAAATGCTTCTTCAATATCGAGAAATACAGCAACTCCAATCTCCTTGTTCTCAAGGGATTGGGAGATTTTCTCTACACGGATATTTATTGCTAAATCTGTCGTTTTTCTGGTTCAAGAAGCGTACTGTTGGTTTGTTATTCAGGGAGAATGCATTTAATGCCCCCCTCCTGATGTGTCCGTCCAGTATCCTCTCAAGTCCTTTCAGGAAGGATGTAATTATGATGCACTGTTTGGAACCTTTGGTGTAGTAATGAATATTACTGGAGTTCTTTCCCAACACCAAATCGTTATTTTTGACACCTCTACTAGTGATTCGATCAAGTGATTATCTTCAAGAGAAAGATTAAACTGAAGCAACCTCACACGTGGTTCAATCTTCCTCTTGAAGATGATCAGTTGGTGATCAAAATACGTGTCGTGGTGTTAAAAATAACCATTTGGTTTTAGGAAAGAACTTCAGTAATATTCAGAAAGGATATAAGGCTGATTGGTCGTACCGATTTAGGGTGTGGGTCTTTACAAGGACGTTTAGTGCCCTCGTAGACGGGAGGTCTGTTGTTATCAGGAGTCAGATTTCCAAGAAAATGGTTTTTTATTGAAAGTTCTAAAGTTTCTTTACTAGATGTCGTGTATATTCCATCGGGTCGTTTAAGCGACCCAATTTCAGAAATCGGCTCTCTAGAGAGAATCTTGTGAAATTTTGTGCTGATAGGTAAATTAAAGATCCTCTCACAGAACTTCCTCCAAGACTCCCATTCTGTCTTTCTGGATTCCAGTAATTCATTGATAGTAATTTGACAATCATAACTATTTTCGAAATGAGTATATAGACGCAGTGAAGAATCTTGCAATTATTGTCTTATTTCAGACGGTTCACTTTTTGGTACTTACATAACAAAACTCAATACATTGCCTGTGATGATGAGCACCAATGCCAACTGTATTCATGTTTTTTTTTTATTTGCTGAGCCATAGTTTTGGCACTACAGTTTCGGGAGTAGAATTTTTTTTGAAAGTTTCCCCCTCTTCTTGGATCTTTTTTCAAATTTGAAAAATGTTGAATGATTTTTAAGATATGCGAAAGAACCAAATCCCATTTTTTCAGGTAATTTTTTTTTCAAAAATCATATAAACACTATTCCGTTTAACCTGAACGGCACTTGTGAACTGGAATGTTTTTGTTTATTAACTCTGCAGTCATTAGTGATATAGTATCATATAGTATCAGTATCACACGTGACTCTGAAATCGACGATAAATGAATTGATATAGCTTACGAATCAAGTCTCGATATAATCAGTGCCAGTTCATGTGAACAAAACGTGATATATTTTGTAGGTACCGGATTAAAAAATCTGAATTTTTCTGAAATCCGTACCTGTGAACTGATTTTTTGTCACATCCAACCATGTTGATGCGAATTATATATGTATATGCCTGCTTCCACGTAGCCACGCTGGATACGGGAATGACAGAATCACGTGTGGTTTTGTTATTCCCTAACTGAATGGTATCCCAAGAGATGTCTTAATCCTAAGTTATGTGTATCCGTGCCGAGAGGATGAATGACACTGAGCCTGTCAGCTGTCTCTAACGGAACCTTCGAGATACCAGGCGCCCTCTGCCGTGATCGACCTTCTTTTCCTAGCTACTCGTGGGGCTTTTATGGACAGAGTAAATTTGAATACTGAGTCTACAGAGGAGATGAATGTTGAGCTCATGACTCCAGCTAACCCTGTAAGTTTAGATCTGGACCGAGAGCTTCTCAACTCTCCAAATCCTGATTCTAAAACTGAACCTAGGAAAAGGTTCAATGGTGCAGCCAGAAAACGACCGAGTCGTCTCCTCAAGAGCGGAATACCTTATGAAACCGCCTTGCACCAAATTCTTTAGCGGCATACGCAGACTCAAGTGGGGGAACAAACCCCCCTTGAGCAGGTTAGCAAACGATTGCGCTCAAATGATGATTCATCAAAACCAGAGGCAATGGCACGGTTTAATCTAAGGCATCGTCAGATGTACCTGATGTTCAAACCCTCATATGGGAAGGTTGTCGCGGGCATCAAGGTGAGAATCTTGCACCTTGATTATCCGACTACCTCATGATCGTGCTGGCGAGGACGGGTTTCAGACCACATCTTGGTTTTGGGTAGGTCTTATTTCGCCCTAAAACCCGGGCACCCTCCCAGCAGGAAACTACTCAAACGAGTCACACTAGTGCACCCGTAAATAAGGCGGAGCCGATTGGAAATCCATCTATGGGGAGGAGTTCAATCAAACCTTCACCCAAACATAGGGGCAAACCACCGGCTCACACCCTCCTCTCTCGGAATCGAGGGATATGAAGGCTCAGATGATGAAGTGAGGACACCTGCGACTCTGAGTTGCCTGCTGATTTATTGGATCTCTTTGACGAGACGATTTTCGTCATCGCTTTCAGAGAGCCTTTTTGCCCAGTTCATTCGACGAGACGTTTGCCGTCTTCGTCTCCTGAGAAACACCTGTTTTCCCGGCCCTAGGGTTGAGGAGTTCTAAGTTTGCAGCAGCACTTGTTATCTTCAAGTGTTTGCAGGCAAACTTACAACATGCCAAGGCCGCTTCATACGTCCTTGCCTTTCTGCAGGAACCATGGGGTGAAACCCAAAGCATGTCTGGTCATCAGGAAAGGTATTAACCATTTTTTGCCCACAGGCTTCTGCACCCAAGACATGGTAGCCATCCAAATTTCTCTATCGGGCAAGACGAATTTTATCGCCTACTCTGCCTACCTTCAGGAAGATTCGGATACTGTACCTCCTCTTGCTGTTAGACGACTTATCGACTATAGCAAAAGGAACAAACTACAAATAGTAATTCGATGTGACGCCAATTCACACCATATAGCGTGGGGCAGCACGAATATGAACCGTAAGGGTGAGTTACTCTTTGATTATATTCTAGGGGATGGATGTCTGTAATTAATGAGGGTTCGGATCCAACTTTTGTCACGAGTAATAGGCAAGAGGTATTAGATTTGACTATCAGCTCACATTCATTGAGCAACAAGATACACCATTGGTCTATACCTACTGAACCTTCTTGTTCATACCACAGATATATTCTTTTCAATGTTGAAACAGGTCTAAGACCAGTAGTGGATTATCGTGACTCAAAATCTACTGACTGGAGGGGTTATAAAAACCCCCTCCAATCGTACCTTGAGGACGGATTCAGTACTATTCACAGTTGTAATGATGTGGATACAGTAGTGACGCAATTTCGCGGATCAGTAATCTCATCCTATCATGAGAGCTGTCCACTGAGGGTCAAAAAAGATAAACGCAACTCTTCTTGGTGGAACAAAAGCCTTGAGAATAAAAGAAAGGGTGTTTGACGACTATTCAATCAAGCTAAAGAGTCAGGTAACTGGGAGCTTTATAAAACCACTCATAAAACAAGGAAATTAGAAAGGCCAAACGGGAGTCTTGGAGAAAGTTCTGTGAGAGTATCTGTGATTTACCTCGCAGCGCAAGAATTCACAAGATTCTCTCTAGAGAGCCGTCTGCTGTAATTGGTTCGCTTAAATGACCCGATGGAACATTTACGACCTCTAGTGAAGAAACGTTAGAGCTTTTGATAGAAAACCACTTTCCTGGAAATCTGACTCTTGATAAAAACAGACCGCCCATCTTCGAGGGCGCTAGACGCCCAAAAAAGAACGACTGGGACGTCGCAAGAAAGGTTATCACAGCACCGGCAGTTGAATGGCAGTTTCAGCACTTCAAATCTTCCGGAGAGGATGGTTTACTTCCAGCTCTTTTCCAAAACGGACTGGAAATAATTTTTCCCATTCTCACAAAATTATATAGGCGTGGAACTATTTACCACCCAGCTGGTTGAGCCTAAAGTGGGCCGGAGAGACCCATACCTCAATCGGTGCAACCAATCAGCCTTACATCCTTCCTGCTGAAAGGACTTGAGAGGATACTGGACGGACATATCAGGAGGTTAGCATTATTTGCATTCCCACTGAATAACCACCAGTATGCTTATCAAACCGGCCAATCAGCAGATTCAGCATTAAACAACCATGTTGAGAAAATCTCCCAATCCGTTGACAACAAGGAGATTGCGGTTGCTGTATTTCTTGTTATTAAAGGAGTATTTGACAATGCCGTACCTAAATCTATAGGATTGTCTCTGACTAGAAAGAATCGACTATAACTGGCTGGATCTATGCCATGCTGGTAAACAGACCTGCAACTACGACTCTTCAAGGCAAGGCTATCAGGTTCAGGGTTACCAGAGGCTGCCCTCAAGGTGGGGTACAATCCCCCTTTTGTGGTCACTCCTGGTGGATAGTCTGCTTGATGCCCTCGATAGAAGAAAAGTTGATTTGCAAGCTTATGCAGATGATCTTGTCATCCTGGCAAGATCCACGTCGAGAAGAGTAGCTTGTAATATTCTTCAAAGCGCGTTAGACGTTGTTCACAGTTGATGCCTGAGGGAGCAGATGTCTGTCAACTCTAGCAAAACTGTTAATCCCCTTCATCAAGAGAAGGAATTTGACAATCTAACGCCACTTCCCCTCAATGGTGTGGTCATTCCATTTGGAACGGAGGTGAAATATCTCAACATTGTCCTTAATAAAAGACTCACCAGGAACGCTAACTTGGAAAAAGTTTTACACAAAGCCAAACTGTCTCTATAGACTTTTCGAAGGATTAGTGGTAAAACTTGGGGTTTATTACTCAAACAAATCCAATAATCACGTATGTGCAATTGCTTGGTGGCCGAAGGCTTTACAGAAAACGACCCAAGCGAAGCTTCCTGGCTTACAGAGACAGGCTTGTCTGGCTGTCAGTGGTGCTATCAGTACCACACTGTCAGCGGCCATGGAGATCCTTTTAGATCTACCTCCTCTCCACATTTTTCTGGAAAAAGAGGAAGCCACAGTATTCTGGAAATGAACTCTGACTTTATGCCTCCAACTGTCAACTACGAACTGCCTTACAAAGTACTATTCTCGAGTAGAAAAGACTGGATCCTGCTGGAGAAGGAAATATTAAGAGCAGATAGTTGTTGGTTCACAGATGGATCAAAAACACCTGGCGATTCAGGTGCAGGTGTTTTCAGTCGCAGACCCAGGACACAGTTATCTACCTACCTAGGAACTTATGCGACTGTATTTCAAGCGGAAATTTACGCTATTGAATTGTGTGCGGACAGATTGGATAAATCCAACCTCACTAAAAAGTCAATAAAATATTGTCGGACAGTCAAGCGGCGTTGGAAATTGTTGGCTCCCACCGAGCAATGGCTAAACTGGTAGCAAACTGCCAAAAAAGACTCTCCTCGATAGGAAGACTAAACAGATTGTCTCTGGTCTGGATTCCTGGCCATACTGGCTTGGAAGGCAATGAAGCTACTGACTCTCTTGCGAAAGAGGGTGCTGCAAGCGGCTTCATTGGACCAGAACCTGTCATTGGCATCGCTTTGGGCTCTGCCTGGATGGCAAGAAGATTTATGGACTTCTGGCAGAATCTTCCACGATTAGCTCACTTCAAGGTGTTGAGTCACCCTTCGAAGCTTAATTCCAAACACTTGTTGGACTACAGTGAGAATGAAATACGATGTCTAACAAGCCTTCTTACAGGTCTCTGTCATTTGAATCATTACATGCAGAGACATGGACTGTCTGAAGACAGTGTGTGTCGCCTCTGTCTGGAAAATGATGAAACTGCAGAGCATATACTTTGTGCCTGCCCCGCTGAGGGCACTTAATTAAGTGGAAATATTCTTCAAAAATATCATTTGAATCGAATAATATAATAAATTGATGGATGTAGGCGTTACTACGTGGTGGGAGATCATGATGAAAATAGAAATGAAAATTTCTTTGTTTTTTACCACTTTAATTTGTAACTAACGTTACTGCACTTTCGTCCTATATGGACATTTTCAAACTTCAAACACTAAACTGTCTAAAGTTTGAAAATGTCCATATAGGACGAAACTGCAGTATTGTTAGTTACAAATTAAAGTGGTTAAAAACATAAAAATATTCATTTCTCGAATAATATAACATGATCACCAAGTGGTCGAAACACGTGTCGAGGTGTGAAAATAACGATTTGGTGTTGGAAAAAATCTCCAGTAATTTTCATGACAATAATAAAAAATTTCAACAATATAGTCTTCATTTCCAATACTAGCTTCACTACATAGTAGTTTTTCACGTGGGCTGGTACTTTACACCTTACTAACGATGCAGTTTTTACAAATCATCTGCTTCGATTGATAGATATTACTGATTGTGAAACAGGTTGATTCAAGAACAGGTATTCATTCAGAATTCGACTAATTCTGGTAAGGGATTAACTCCTTTTTGGTCGTTAAATAGAAAATTTGATTGTGCGCGTTCAATAACTTCCAGGGATTCCAACATGTTGGATTTTTGTCTTTTTTTTATATAGTACGTCGTAGCTGATATCAAAGTCATGGTTATTCTCCAACAGATTTCAACAGATTTTTTGTGTTATGAGATTCTGATTTTGAAATTTTCAGAAGTTTTTCAATATAATTTCTGTGTACGATCAACGTTTTAGCTTGTAGTTACCTGATTTCTTTCCTTTGTCGATGTTAAATTTATTTATTATTATCAGTCTTCCTTGATATGTTGATGTTCTGTTCAGTTGATAGTCTACTAATCATCTTATCTGATACCTTTCCTGTATATGATAGTGTTTGAACGTGTCAGTATTTTTCTCGATGTGAGTGTATACTTGTTTTAAAGCTTGTTTGAATAGGTTTTTATCAAGCTTCTCATCTTTTGACAGTATTCGTCATGTTCAATATCCAACTTCCACTCAATTCCGAATTCCGTACAAACTCGTGGATGAAATGCTACCTCATAATCACACAAATAATTCAGTTCAATCGGACATTCTCACTCTACTGTCCTCATGTACAGACCGAAATAATTTCGAAGTCAATGATGCCATATATGATAACGAAGATGGCCTCATTGAGGAGACCTTGAATTTTCGTGGACAACTGTGGAAAAGAATTTCGACAAAAACCAAAAAATACATTTACTGTATGTTTACATATACAACTACAATTATCCCCCCAATACATGAATTCCATACACCAGAACATAAAATTCACAATAGAAACCAATATTTCGATGTTCTTTTTGGACCTAATAATCACAAAAACGAACAACGAACATGAATACGCAATTTACCACAACTAGTAGCAACATGATTTACAGCTACATCAGTATCAAGTTGTCACCAGTGAATTTTAATCCAGAACAAAGAAATTTGATAATACAGACGTCAGACAATAACTTCAATCCGGACATGTTTCCCCACAAAAAAAATACCACAAAAAACTATCAAAACATAAAAATAACATATAAGTCTAATACAAGCACTTTTCCCAATCACCAGAAATGCAATACTCTTCTGGACGGGTTGTTCAGCATCGACGTTGACATCTTCAGCAAATTGGTAGAAGTACATGTTTTAGATTTATCCTACGCTAGGGGTTTCAGTTTTCCCAACATAAGTGGATATTTAGAAAATGACAAATCCAACATCGAGTTGGTAGATGCTGGTCCCACTCGGCATCGTCCGGTAAGATACCACCGCAATGCTTGCTTGCTTTCGGGCTAACGTTGAGTTGCTGTGCCGCTGTTTTCGGTTTCGAGGGTGAAAATATGTAGTTAGCAAATAACCAGTAATAATTTCTTCAATAGAAATGTATTTAAGAAGTTTTGAAAAATGTTTATATTAATTTCTGACAAATCAATCAACAACCTCTCACACATCGTTTTTTATATTTTGTCTCTTCCAAACACTTTATACTGGGCGCTAATGACTGGGATGATGTGATACCACATTAGGAATTCAACTTTCCTTCCAGAGCGGGTGGTGCAAGACCTTTCCGTAGAAACTTTTTCCATTTCATCTTCATTTTCAGTAGTAAGATTTTGACGGCAAATTGGTATCTGATTCGTCTTGATGATTCTCTATAAAAGCTGGTTTGAGTCTTTCTGTGGATATCTTTGAATAGTTATAGATATACATCTGAATGAGACCATCACATCAACTTCCTTCTGAAAAAAACTTCGATTTGTTCTTTATGAATTCCGACAGTTGAATGATATTCTTGACCTGAAATAAAAAAGATAATTTATCACAGTCTTGTGAAAAGTCATTTCAGTTATAGACTTCTTGGATTGGGTGGTATATTTAAAAGTGACATCCATTCTCTTGAAGTCATTCAGAAACGATTTTTAAAACTGGTGCTATCTAAGAGTTCGAGATATTCAAGTGATACACTCATAAAGAATCGGGATTACTAGATGTAAGACAATTGCATTATAAAACCTGTAACATAAGACAACATAAACACAAGACACAATAAATCAGTTACTGACACTTACCCATGACTAGGCATCGTAAGCAGTTCCAATGTTCTCGTGTGCGTAAATCGGTGGGCCAGAAATGTCATCAATACTTGGGTTCAAAACTTTACAACAGCTTGTTATATAAGATTTATGGAGTCAGATGTATGAAGAACTCACCTACAGAAAGTGTTCATAAATTAATTTGATTCAAAAATATAAGACAAAAGATAACCAGTTGTGAAGCATGGAATTTGAACCACACACTACTAAAATATGAACTAGGCTTTTTCTGACTTGTATTCAATGCATATATATAATTATATTTTTTATATTTCATATTATTAATTCAGTCAATATTTGTATCTCGTTAGTTTATCAATACCATAGTATAATGTGTAACACTATAATATTTATTATCCTCACAAACAAGTATAAACTTCTGTGAACTGTCTGTACGTGTTTGTTTCTTATCTTTTTTGTAACCGTTGATTTTGTGTAAGACATTGATATTTTATTAGATTTTATTCAATTTTAGCTGTTACAAAAAATTGTTTTGAGTGAGTAATTGTGATTGTCTTATATGTAACATCATTTTATTATTTGTATTTGTTGATTTAACCATAAACAGGGTTAAACCCTCAGCGGATTTGAAATTTATTTATCATTATCTTCAGAATGTTAATTCTATTTTGTATGCAACATGGATGAATAAATATCATCATTATTATTATTATTGATTAAAACCGTGAAAATTTGTCATTTCGCTCTCAAACTTCATATGGTCGAGAATATGGCTGTTGTTGGCACTAATTCTTTATATATGAATATTTTTCTGTTGCTGTGATCAGAACGTTGTGTTGTTTTCATTTCATTAATTTTCTTCTTGAGGCTGTTTGAAAATTCTTCAGGGTTTCCATATTCCATCTTAGCGCTACTGTTACCACCTAAATCTTGTTTTGGTGTAACTAGTATACCAAGAAGAATTGTTGATAGATCCTCGGACCACTTTCCAGAATGGCATTTGAGAGCAGCTTTCATAGTTCTGTGGAACCTCTCAATCATTCCATTAGAACTTAGATGTCATGGAGTAGTTCTCAAGTGATTGAAACCCATTAATTTAGAAAATTCAGAGAATAAGGAACTGTCAACCTGTCTTTCTTGAACTGTGGTTATTCTGGAAGGTACTTCAAATCTTGTGATCCATCCATTATAAAGAGTCCTAGCCACTGTTTCAGCATGTATGTCTTCCGTAGGGAATGCTTCTACCCATCTGAAAAATAGGTCTATGCATGTTAGGCAATAAGAGAAATCATTTGAAGGTGGCAGAGATCCGACGATATCAATATTGATGTGTTCAAACCTTGAGTTTGGGATATTATACTTGCTGACAGGAGTAACCACATGTTTATTCACTTTGGATTTCTGACAGAGGATATAGTTCTGAACTCATTCTCGAAGATCTTTTTCAATTTTAGGTCAAACATATTTACTTCTGATGAGTTTTATAGTTGATTTAATACCAGGGTGAGAGAGAGTGTGCCATTTTTTGAATATATCCTTCCTTAAAATTTTTGAAACATATGGTCTAATATGATGAGTGGAAACAGCACAATAGATCTATCTGACTGTCACTTCCAGGCATTTGTATTTTTTTTTTAGTTGGAGCTATGTTTTCCTGACAACAGTTTCTGAAGTTGATCCTCTTGTTTCTATTCTTTTTTCCATTAGGTAAGGTCCATAAAATTTTGTATAGTTATGTTCGAAACTCTTGATAATGCATCAGAAACAATACTTTTGAATTCAGGAATGTGCCTAATGTCTGTTGAAAACTGACTAGTGAAGTACAGGTATCGGGTTTGTCTGAAAGAAGTAGTTTCTGGTTTTTTTATTAAATGAAAACATCAAAGGTTTATGATCAGAATTCACGTCCTCTGAACATGAAATGGAAGTGTTTGATTGACTCATAAATCGCAAATAGGTATCTATCATATGTACTCTATTTTGTTTAAGCATTTCATAATTTTGAAGAAAAAAATGCCAATTTCCCTACTAAAGTTGTTGTACTGTCGTACCGATATTACTACTTGAACCATCCACCACCAGTGCTAAAGGAAATAATATGATACGGAACGGTGGGCAAGTAAGGCAGCGTTAGCTATGTCTGCTTTCAGTTGCCCAAAAGAAAGTTCCTGGACAACATTCCACAATAGTGTTTTATTGCCTTTGGAATTAACTTTTTGGAATTCATTTAGTGGGGCTTGAATCTCAGCAGCTTTTGGAATGGATGTTCTATAAAAGTTCACCATTTTTGAAAATTCTCTAAGAGATTTTAAATCTTCGGTTTTCTCATAATCTGAAATTGGTTGTATTTTTTTATTCATAGGTCTGATCCAATTTTCGGTTACATTATAGCCTTTTTCAAATGATCTCAATGTTTTTCCTCGTTTTTAGAAGCTATCAAGGAATTGTAGATACATGGAAAACAAAAATCAAGATCTACAGTGATTTGGTAAATATATCGTTGACATGTTTGGGCTGCGTTTCGTGAACTGAACGGCATTTTCAAATATTTAAATAGTCCGAATGGTGTTATGATTGCTGTTTTCTTGATGTCTTCTTCTGACATGGTGATTTGGTGAAATGCCTTCACAAGATCGATTTCTTAAAAAACTTTTTTATCTTCCAACTGAAACGTGAAACCATCAATATTAGCTAACGGATATCTATCTGGAACTGTTACTGAATTCAATAATCGATAATCGCCACTGGGTCTTCAGTCTCCATTCGATTTACGAACCATGTGCAAAGAGCTGGCCCAAGAGGTTTTTGAGGGTCGAATTATGTCCTATTTCATTAAATATTCGAATTCTTTCTTTGCAGCAGCTAGTTTTTTTGAGTTTAATCGACGAAAATTGCAGTGAATAGGCTGAGCATTGGTTATTATTTGATATCGAACCTTTGTTTAATGAGTTGCTTTACCTAGAGTGATTCTGGTGAGTTCAGGGTAGTCAGCTAAAATACGGTGATTTGGCGTAATTTCATTTATTGTTTTGACAACAGGAAGATTATCTAATATACATGATTGACAGGATCTTGATAGATTTGTTTGGGTGTCTATAATCATTTTTTTACATCAATTAATAAATCAACTTCCTTGAGAAAATCTGCACCAATTATAGCTTTGTCGCTAGTTTGTCGTTGGCTATATTGAAAGACCAACCGAAATTTCTTCTCTGTTCAAGAAAAATCTTCAAGATTTATTCTCCAAAAGTGTCAATTATCGTTCCGTTAGCTGCATACAAAGGTTTTTCGTATGGTTGTATGCCCATTTTTGGGTACAATTGAAACATCAAAACCAATTCAATGAGAGAATAAACGTTTGTAGCAGGATCGTTTATGAAAAGATGACTCTTTTTATGATCAAAAACCTTGGTTGCCATCAACGACTGGCCTGCCCGTTTTCTGAATCACTTGTGTTTTCATAAGTACAAGAGATAATACATTTTCTAGCTTTTTTATTGAATTTGAAATGGTAATAACAGAATCCATGCCTCGCAAAGTATGGCATCACAAATCAGCTGAATGGAAGGATCTTCAAGATCATTTTTGAAATTTTCTATCGCTAGATATGTGTTTCAGCTCTGAAGATCTATCATCTTGTGTTTCTGAAGTCACGGAAGTTATTTTATCATACATGGATGCATATATTCCATTCACAATAAAACAACCTTCGAACGGCAAACCTTGGTTTGCCGGAAGTGGCGCATAAATCCCAGTACCGGAAATAGCACTAGGTTTGTTAATGCTCGCAACAGCTGCAATCTTAGTATAAATGAAAGCAATAAACTTCAAAATAAGAGGATTAGGATTAAATTGCTTTTCAATCTCAACGGGTCTAGATTCTTCTGGTCGGTAGCTAAAGCTGTTGATCTGAACTTAACAAAATTCACAATTCCACCAATAACACAAGCAGATGGTTCAATTGCAGCAACGGCCATAGAAAAAGCAAATCTCCCAGCTGAACAATGTGCATCCCACTTCACAAACGATTTTCTGCGGAAGGCACCACACACTATTCTCACACTAGAATCCGCAATGTTGGAAATCACTCTTCGACAGCGTCTAGTGAGGCGAATTTTGAAACAGCTCAATATCAACAAGGCGTCTGGCCCTAATGAGGTATCCATCATAGTACTCAAAATGTGCGCTAATAAACTCGCACCAGTTTGCAGAGTTTTCAACCTGACTTACAAGACAGGGGTTTTTCCTTCTTGTTGGAAGATTACTCGCGTTCAGCCTATTCCCAAAAAGGACAAGAAAAATCTTCCAAATAACTATAGACCAGTCATTTTGCTATCAGTAATATTAGAAAACATGGAAAAAGACGTGAACCACAATATCCTCAAAAATTTGGAATGCTTCATTATCTTGAGCGATCATCAATATGGTTTTCGGAAACTTTCTCCGTATGTCATCCATATTTGGAATAAAGGAATCGATAAACATGAAGAATCAAGAGCTGTTGCGCTTGATATTTCTAAGGCCTTCGACCGTGTGTGGCATGAGGGGTCGCTGGCCAAACTTCGATGCTATGGCTTGTCGGATCATTTTTGTGTATGGCTCTTCAGCTTCCTGAAAAAACGTTGCAGTTGCTCTCAAATACTTTCACCATAAACGCTGATGTTCCACAGGGATCCATATTGCCTCCAACCCTCTTTTTATTGTATATCAACAACTCATTGGAAAAAACAAGAATCCAATATATTGATTTGCTGATGACAGCACATTGTTTTGTCATTTCATTTGGATTCCAGAACATCTGCTACGAAGGCAATTTTTCAGCGGCAGCAGGAGGTTGCATATCTTAATGAGGATATAGAAGTGATTTCGAATTGGTGTGATAGTAACCAGGTTCAATTCAATGCCACAAGAACGGCAGCTTCTCGAAAGCTTGGAACACTGCTCCGAACCAGAAAACTGTACACACTTCACCAACTTTTGAAGCTTAATGAAGCTCAGATCAGACCTTCTTTGGAGAATTGCACTCTTGTATGGGACTCCGCCCCTAAGCATACTTTATAGCAACTGAATTCTTCCAGAAAAATGGCATCGGCCTGATTGGTGACACGAATATCACTTGCCACCCTGATGGTCTGGAACATCGAAGAAAGGTTGGAGATTTGTCTCTATTTCATAGATACTTTGATAAAAGGTGTTCAAATGACTTGGCGCATTCGATTTCACCAAGAGTGGTACATATAAGAAATACGCGACGGACTGTGGCATATTGAGGTTTTGGTGTTCAACTCAGTTCACAGGTCACAGTTGAACTTCACAGTTCAAAAACTCTTTCATTCAGAGAACTGCGTTTATGTGGAATAAACTGCCCGAGAATGATTTTCCAAATGAATTTAATCTCCAGCGATTCAAATTCAACGTGAATCGCTACTCCGCACAGGCACCGCTCTTGGAACGCTTTAAGAATTTTCCTGTAGAGCTTGTGTTTGGCACATTGAAAAAAACTTTTTCTCGACCCAAGGGAATTAGAAATCAATGGATCCAAAGGTCCAAAGGTATTTTGTTTCTGGATGCTAATTTTCTCATACAGAAATAGCATGCCACCATGCGAATAATTTGTGATTTGAGGTAACAATTACTCATCAATCAAATCTGGCTCTATCCTACTAGCATGTCTTTATACAAGCGAAAAAACATTATTGAGGTCATAAATGTTATTTCGATGAAGAGAATAGAAGTCTTGGAGGCCTGCTTTGGAAATAGATGAATGGAATGTAATGAATGTATTCGATCAACATGAGAGTTCAATAATGAAATATTTCAACTTTCAAATTTTATTTTATTTTATTTTGGGAATTTTTCAATACATCCTCATATGCTGTTATTCAGAAGTAACTGAAAATAAAAGTGAATTGATAGACAGGTTAGTATACAGAATCAGTAACAGAGCAGCGACAGATTCAAACTGTAATAAAAGAAATTTAAAATAATTTCAGATTCATTTTCGAGTGAAATATAAATCAAATATAGATGGTAATGAAACAAATTCAATTAAATATAATAAATTGATATAATTTAATAAGCGATTCAGGTTATATCTCATTCGAATCAATGGTAATTAACTATGAAAAATTTACTATTCATTTCATGTTTAGAGCATACATATGAATATTTATTTATTTTTTGCAGTATTAAATCCACTCTCTTCGAAGCATGTATCCATGTCTTACATCTAACCTCATTAATATGAGGTTTTATAAATGGTTAAAAAACACGTTTTCCTCCGCATATCGATTATCCGACGTACAATTCGCAAAGAAACAATGCTTTGTTGGCATTATACTAGCACAAAATAATTTTTATATCAGATTTATATTTTTAAAAAATAAATTAATATTACGTAAACAATACTGTTTTACATGTGAATAGTTTATGTTTGTCCCTACTACTACTGTTGCCTCTCGTGTCACGTTTGCTGTCCTATTCTCAGGAAAAAGGCTCATTGGTTCAGATATCTTTCACAGGATTGCCATACAATCCCGCATACGAAAGAGGTTATTTTTTCCATTCTTCATCATTTCACATGATCTACATATTGTCGTGAAGAGTTCATTAATTTTTTCTTTTTGGATTCTTTTTATATGTAAGGATGGAGAAATAGAAAGCCAAAACCTTCTGTTCCCAAAAATTATTCTTCCATAAAAATATCTCCCTTCCAATCTGAATCAAAGTTAATGTGGAAAGTTGCAATTTTAGAATTTTCAGAGGGGTGTAACTCTGAAAATAAGAGAAAGCGTCGATTTTTATTTTCGGATTCGTAATCACCACCTCAAAATATGTACCTCCATCCAATTTCATTTTCAAAATCAGAGAAAGCATCCTATTCGAAATTTTATCGAGATGATGGAATAACCTCATCGAGAACATGAATGTCATGCTAACCAAATTAACCATAATATGTTGAAATATCATTTGAAAAAACTATCCTCTATTGAAAGCCTGTGTGAGGTGGCTCAGTTTTTCATCGAGGTATTAAAGTCCCCGAATCTGCAAATGTTTCAATGACCCCTGATTTTTTACTGAAATGATGATTGGAAAGAGCTTTTTCTAACGAAAGAACATCTGAAGTAACTAGTCTTGTGTGCGAACGAAACGTGAGAAAGAAATTTCACATCAGGACGACCATTTAACCCGACAAACACTACTGAAATAAACAGTGACAGGGTGACTCAGATAGAGTGAGAATTTTTTCAGGATACCGTTTCGAAAAATTAATTAGTGGACAGTTTCTTGAAATCTCAGAGTATGATATCAATAATATTTTTAAAATTGTATTTCAACGTTTTTCCACGATACATTTGCATTTCTACCTCCACAAATAACGGAGATATCGCTTGTTACTCTATAGTAACCCCGTTCAGTGACATTCGGTCGATATAAAATAATTTCAGTCCACCTCCGTCTACATTTTTTAGCTGCCAGCTTTCACATCACAAATTCACTATCTTGAGAAATATAAACAGGTTGATCTAACATTTCGTGGTTATAAACAGCTGAAGATCTTATCTCAAGAGGACAGTTGCTGATTGACCTCTATTCCTGATTGAAAGATAATACTGATTCTGAATGCTTAGTATGTGTACAACTGAATTATTGGATGATGTTGAAATTTATATCTGATTGTATTGACCTGTTACAAATTACGATTGGGTTGATCTTAGAATGCTTAGAAGGTTGAGACGGATCCTGTTTGCGAATGGAAGTACAAAATTTATTCTGTATGCAGCCAAGTGAAAAGATGGGCAACACTTGTTTGCCGAAAGCAAGAAACAACACATATGCACATAGTCAACAACAGGAGCCATGAATTCAACATTCACAAAGCACTTATCGAGGAACAACTACAAATCAAAACACAACAAGACCTCAACTTCAGTTTATTGAACAAATCGATACACATACCTAGAGAACATATAACACAAAGAATTATACCTGACGCAATATAAA
>WOGN01002154.1:5294-17312 GCA_015342105.1 Leptinotarsa texana
CCACTGACTAACAAGAAAGTTTCAAAATTATTTTAGCTTAGGCATTAGCTCTCTGGTTTTTACGATATGTCTGTGCTTATGAAAGTATCTGACATTTCATAAATGTTCCAGCTGCAGATTCATTGTATGGAAGAATGAACGAAAAAATAGGACTATACATAATTTTGAATGGATATTTCAATAAATGGCTCCAGTTTTAGCATGTCTCATTCTTTCCTTTGATATAATCAAATCTAGAGCACTGAATACCTTACAGAAAAGATACTGATCTAGCGGCACTCTGTGTTTTGTTCAATGTCATTTCTAACTGTAAATTCAAATTTCTTGAGAATTATCAGATATATAATTTAATTGCACTTGCAAATTATCAAATATATAATTTGATTGCAATCAAAGAATTATTACGATGTCATCTCGGCAAGTTGTTACGCCAACATTTCAAAAATTTCTATTGAACTAGCTCAGTTTTACCATGTTTAAGTTCACTTAACCACTCGACGAGATTTTCAGGTTGACAGTAATCAACTCGAGAATTTCAAAAAGTTCATGGTTTCTGTTCGGTATCCCTTCTATAAGATATTGTGTGCATAGGGTCTGAAACATGGAACTGAGAAATATATTTCATGAGATCTGCGCCCTGTAGAAGCTCTCATGAAAGGAAGATACGAATTTCGAGACAGAGGATTCAAATCGACTTTTCAATATACAAGAATATATAGTCTAAATCTAAATATTCTATAATGTCAATGGCGTGTGGAGGGCGGTGTGAATTGTAGCGTGTAATTCGGTGAATCCAGCGTGTAATTTCGTAATTTATAGTTGGAGACAGTCCATGTGAGAGTTTTAGCTGTGATAACTTAGGTTTGATCCAAACAAGTTATACTTATGTACCGTTCTGAAATGGCCAAAGAATTATATATACTCATTTAATGCGCATGCACTAACTTTGTACGATTCTTAGGCGTTTCCTGGCGTTTAATCGTATTTGAGCGGGTATTCAAAAATTTTTCGTAGTGACGTCATTAATTATAAGATTCACAAGAATGGAATGATTCAATTTTTGTCAAATATCAAATTGAATAATAAAAACAATCTTTTCAATTTTCTCTAACTCAATTATATTCAGCTTTATTTTGTACATCCTTACAACGTATTTTATGAAAACTTTTCAGCAATTTATAAACTATAACGATCAAAATAAAGGAGAAACTGACAACCGACGTAACGTAATGTCAAATTCCGTTTCAAAACCAACCTCACGCTAGTTCTGAATCAAGATAAATAAGTTTCAAGTCATAGTTGATGTGACGTCATCGTTTAACACCAGAATGAATGTGTTTGGATCACAGACGAATATGTTTTGAATGCATGAGCGCCAGAAAACGTCTCTTATAACAGTAAAGAAATCGGAATGTGTTGGAACGTGTTTGTAATAGTTTCTTATTTTCTAACAAATGGCTCATGTTAGTAATAGTAGAAAAAAGTTTATTTTTATAAATTTATATCATACAAATTATTTGTTGGTCAGATGGATAATGTAATGAATGTTAGTTATAAATTCATGTTGAATTATATTTTATCATTAAAGCATTGTTCTCTTATTCAGAAATACAGAAATTTATAATTATCCCATTAACTACAAATCAAGAATTGGAAACCAATTTTCAATGGAAACCATAACCAAACAAAATTATTATTAGATATATGTATATGAAAAATATATGTTAATCCCAACAACTGCTCGAACAGATGGAGAGTTTTGGAGCGAAAGTATCAAACATTTGTAGAAGGCCTAAATAAAACAGGTAAAATAGATATAGACTATTTATTTTTATAGATATACTCAAATTTCAAAGGCAGAGGACGTCAATATTTTGAAATGTTGATGAACTGGAGACTATTTTTGAGAAAAAGAAAAATATTCACCCAGAAATTGTATTGTTCACCACTTTGGTTGAGGTGCGGTATAAGGAGCAAAATAAGGTGTGCAATTAGGATCAAAATGAGGTGCCATAAAATATTTAAAAAAAAGACAAGGCTAGAACAAATTAGAAGGAATAGAAAAAAGTATCAAGAAAAAAATGTTACAATTGCGAACAACAAAACTTGAACATTAATACGGAGAAATTATATTATAGACGAAAGAAATAAAATTTTAATACAATGCCAACATTGTCATTGTTGTAAACACTAATTATTTTTTTGTATTTGAGTGTACCTATACAAAACATATATATACTTTCATTTTATGGATGAGATTTTCAAGTTATATCATGTTAACGTATGGTGTACGGTTTTCTGGGTAGTTGAAACAAAACTACTGCAGAATGATTAAATGAATTGATATTTTAATAGTTTGGCTCATTCATTTTTGATATGAAATCAATGGAAACACTTTCAGACAAACATATAATTTGATTATTGAAGAGTGGCTCTACAAAATATATATTCTATTTCATGTCATGCTTGCGCATTAATATCGTAAACTGAAAAAACACATATGATGGATGGCTTAATTCAGCATGTTATATCAAATACCATACTCACCTCATAATTTTCAGTATAACTATATCGTTTCAGCAACCTAATTACTTACACGCCTAAATGTCTTATTCGTTCACGATCATAAGGTTGACACGCAGTAAAACCACAAACTGGTTGTAAACAATGAAAACTAATTGAAAGAAGGGTCCTATTAATATTCGTTCGGAACGGGTCATTGACAGAGGACAAACATCGAATACTTCCTGTTCAGATGAATAGTGTGTCACATACTTTCGGTGAAATATTTTCAATTTCTTGGAGTCCCAATGAAGATGGGACCAGTCTTTCAGGCTGAAAAATTAATTTCGAGGCTCAACAAAATGAACGGATCAATATTTTTACAGGTAGAAAAGCTGTACTTGGATCAAAAAGTTATATCGAGACTGGTTAGCAAAACTGATGAAACTGGCGGATAGGAATCAAGGGAGGAATATCCAGTGCCTCTGGTGATTTCAGTAGTATACTTGTAAACACAAGATCTATCGATCGAAACCAGAAATATGTGACTGTGGCTGAATTTTTAGTTCTTTTGACAACCAGTGTTGCCAATCCTTGCACTTATTCGCACCATATCGATAATGAGCCAACAGCCCGAAACACGTGTCTACACTTTGCCTTCTTTTGAGTGGATTTTTGGATTTATAACAAGACACACACAGGAGGGGTGTTTGAAATATTTATTTTCGATAGGTATTTTTGTTTCGTATTTTTTACTTTGAGTCGGAAAACGATATTCTTATCATTAATACATTTGATTTTTATTTCGATTAATTGTACACAAGAAACAAAAATTTTATGTGCAACAATGGTGTACAACACAGCTGAATGTGTGGGAAATGATTTTTAATTATGGTGGAGACGATCAGTGTTGGTTAAGAACAACTAAACTAATTAACCAGAGGCACCCGAAGAGAAATGTAAGTTACGCACGTGTACATTCGCCAACTAGTAGCAAATTTCAAGAAACCGGTACTGTCACAAACCAAGATTACTGGACGGAGCAACGCAATTTTAAGTACTCGGACGATTTGCAATGAATGATACTTTATCGACAGGCAGCCACAGCAACCCTATTATCCCGCGAATCTGCAAGGAAAGCACTTAAATTACATAACTTCTATACATATAAAATGCAAATCCTTCAAGACTTGATGACGATGACGCTGACAGAAGAATTGGATTTTGTGAAATTATGACAGCTAGAATTATCGCAGTACCTCGGCTCATAAAAAATATTTGCTTCACTAACGAGTGCACTTTTTATTGAAATGGGCACGCAAATACATAAAACCAATGACTATTTAGAGAAGGGCATAGGCAGTACCCCGAAGATGCAATTACTGGTCCATTATTCATAAAAGGAAATTCTATGTATTGTATGATTGAAATCACCTCGGATTAGGTTCCAGCTAGCAAAGGCGAGGTAGCTTCCATCATTACTACCTCTCACGAAGCTCAGATATCTATGGGATTCCGTCAGTAAACAGACACCATTGAATAGCTGTCCGGATTGAAGTCTGAAATGATCATCGTCATGGATATTCTTCAGAAGAAAAGAGTCAGCCTGGAGCTAGTGACCGAAAGTTATCATGTAGACGGTTATTTGATATCATTTCGCTTGAAGATGTTCCATGATTTGTGGTTTATAGTTCAGTTCATAGAAATCTCAAATTGAAAAACAGTGCAGCTCTCCAAGTACCATAGTTTTCCCGTAATTAATTATTAAAAATCGAATACCTATGGTAGGCCGGTGACGTCACGGGCCTATTCCCGCTTCTTGTTCGATTGACCAATGGGAACAATAGAAATAATCAACATTGCCAAATCATTTACGAATCCTATAATTATTAATTCAATTATGGAAGTGAATATGAACACGTTAACGTTTCAATTTAAGAAAAATTCTCCACATGGAATAAAATGTACACGAAAAATCATGTTTCGAAATTAGTTCTATATCTAAAATCATTTCACTCAGTCGAAAGATCACAAAGTATTTACCTAAACTATGATTTTATGCATTATTCAATAATATACAGCTATGAATATAAAAAACATCAGCAAACTTTATTCAAGAATCATTTCAAATATTCAATTTATTCTACAATCCTCAATCTGTACAACTGCAGTTTATTATAAAAAAATGCACAAGAATGCAGCAAAATAATTTTCAAAAACACTTCTAAACACACACTAACTAAACTCGATGAAAAAACGAATTTTTCCTAGGCGAGCTGTCAACTAAGAAAAAGTTGAAACTCAATATTGCAGAAACAAGCAGAATGGATCCGATATGACTACATTTTCAGTGCAGAATGGGTATGGGTACTCCATTTTCCTGAGAAAATGAACGATGAATTGAAATTTTCTGTAATTATTAATTCATTTTTTAAAGAATTAAGCCAGCAAACAAATAAATATACAATAATAAGATCGCTCGAATCAAGAATCAAGCATAAAAATAGACAATAATACTTGCCTGATGACTGATATAGTACAAGTTATATCTAAATATGATTCTGAATAGAATTTAACAAGCTGTAGTTTCAAATGGTTTTCGAATGCTCATGAACCCTAATAACATAAGAAATTCAACGTTGCTGGTATATTAGCCATTTTGTCATCTAGCCAGCCAGCGCCCTCTGTAGTGTATGCGACAATGTGTTCTTTCTAATGTTAATGGTTTCCACACATAACTTCGTATTTGTGTTAAAATAATTTCAAAATGAATGTTGAGTCTGGTTTTGTTAAAGCTGACTCCGACAACTAACCAAGAGTCGATTTTAAAATGATCGATGAATTTCACTCGAAAAATTTGCAATACTTTGGTACAGAAATGAAGAATGAAAATTAGAAACGATAGGTGGTATATTTAGTAGGTCCCTTTTATTTATATAATAATAATAATATTAAATGGGCTTTATTTATTGACATACATTGTTTATAAAGAAGAAGTAAATACAAAAAATCAATGAAAGGGCGAAGATCAGCCGAGGCTGTTTTACAACTTAACTTAAATTCCAAAGTAAATATTGAAAATCTATTTAGGTTAAATAAGGTAAAATATACCAAAACATACACAAAGGTGATTCAAAGAGAAAACCATATGAGCAAGGCATAACATGAATATATTATCTATCCAGAAGACTTCAGATATATTTTCAACTTTTTCTTGAAATTATATATGGAGTAGTGTCTAAATTCACTGGGCAGAGCATTAATATTGTTTGATAGAGTTGTAAATAAAACTACGAGAAAAGCAGGCTTCAATTTGGAAGTCTTAATATCTCTACTTTGATAGAGTTGACGTAAGATACTGTATGAGCCACGACAAAGTGAATGTATATGTTTGTGAAATCTAAAATCATGATCTAGCCATGAACCCAAGTTCTTGCTTTCTGTAACTGTTTGTAGTAAGTCTTGTCCAAGTTGGATTTCAATTCTTCCTTCAATTTCCCGTCTTTTGTGTTTCGGGCCAAAAAGTATCAGCTGAGATTTTTCAGAATTTAATTTCAGGATGTGAACTATAGATGGATCCAGTAAATTTTGTAGATCGTTGTTAATTTTTTCCATTGCCACCTGTCAGTTACTTGGAGGAAATCGATAATGTAATTGAGTGTCATCTGCATAATGATAAACTGTGTAATGATCAATTATTTTATGGGAGTCAGATATATATAGAGAGAACAGAATTATGTCAAGGATAGAGCCCTGAGGTACTACATAATCAACAGGTGAAGCACTAGAACACTTTCCATCCAGACACACTGACTGAGTTCGATTTCTGAGGTAACTTTTCAATTGATTTACAGTCCCTCTACTGAATCCGAGAAATGACATGAATATTGTGGTCTAATGTATCGAATGCTTTGCTGTAGTCGAAGAGTAAGTACCATGGCAGTTACTTCATTATTATCAGTTGCTTTGAATAAATCTTGGGTGATGTTGACAAGAGCGGTGGTGGTGCTATAGAATGTACAAAACCCTGATTGAACATTTGTTATTAAGTTATTATTGTAAACAAAAAGATCAATTTGATCTTTCAGAATCCGCTCGAACACCTCAGATAGGATAGGCAGTTTGCTATTTGGCCACAAATGAGATAATTCAGTTGGATTTTCATATTGCAATTGCAATATGAATATGCAATTGCAATTGCATGTTTCCATCTAGAATAATTGAATATGTGTGTGATGTGGTTGATAAGATAATTTTCAATATACTTATACTCCAGTATACTTCAATATACTAACATAATTAGAGAAATGTTATCAGATCCAGCACAGTTACTTTTCATACCACTGATGTATTGTTGAGTCTGGAATGGTGTCACTCTGCGAAAATCCAAATTAGGTACATTATAGGTCTGAGTATATCTTTCAATAACTGTTTTATGATGATGAGATTTTTCAGGATGGATAAAATTTGGTTACTTTGAACTTTTCAAGAGCTTTATCTCTCAGTTTAATCATTTCCTTGATGTTGAAGGTAAGCCAATAAGCGGGCGGTTTTGTTGTTCTTATAGACCTAACTGGGCCATGGGCATTGAAAGAAATTGTTGTATTTGTGGTGATATTTGGTTGATAGACGCACTTCATTGCTCGAACACTCGCCGTACACGCCAGATTTGGCACCGTGCAACTTTTTTTTGTTTCCGAAGATAAAATCTGTTTCGGAAGGGACCTGAAGTGAATTGAGTCGATAGAATCGGTGAAGTTGAAAATGGCAGAGCCCCTAAAGGCTCACCAAAGAAGACTTCCAGCACTGTTTTGATCAATGAAAAAACGTATGGAAAGGTGTGTGGCAAGAGGAGGGGAGTTCATTGAAGGGGAGCATTCAACTGTGAAATAATTTTTATAGTAAAACCTTTTTTCGTTATCAGTCTCGTTATTCAATAGCCGGACCTCGTATAGTCAGTTACGTGGTGAATTTCGGAAAACAGAAAAGTCAACGGATTGCCATGGTAAAATAAGAGATTTTCCTTACTTATCGAGTCCCAAAACGAAGCATTCGTGATTCAACATCAAACAGCGCTAGTTAGACTGTCCAAGGTATTACCAGTGGTACCAGGCTGAATCACAAATGCGTTGCTGAACCCAACTGTCGTTGAAGGATAATCCACTGATATACAAGATAATTTTTCTTTCTATGAACTTGTGCTCTAAAGGTACAATAGAAACCAAATGGTACACCACACCGTACCTAGCAAAAAGATAATTGTAATAACTGTTGGATACATTTGTAACAGTGCATTCAGAACTGAGAAACCTGTTGAAAAATATATTCATTCTATGGAAAAACAGAAGACAAATTCCTGAGAACGTTTACCCTATATTGGTTCAATCAAAAATTATAATTACAGGAGAAAAAACAACAGAAGTGTAAATGACAGATTTTGCGCGGGATAGTCCACTCAAAAGAAAATACATTAAATAAATCAGATGTAGATTCATCAAAAAAGAAGAAGTCGCTTTACCACTCGAAAGGAATCTATCATTATCTAAAGAGAAATTTCGTAATCTAACCTCTTAGAACTTCACATAAACAATAATGATAATAATGATAGCCTTTATTACCCAACAGTGAAAAACCATTTACAGAGTTAACTAGGTGTAGTAAAAAAGTAATATAGGTCCTTATTATAAAGTTACAATTTGATAAAATGAATAACAAAATTATAATATAATAAAATTAAATAAAAAAACTATACCAGAGAATTAAAAATTCTCCATGAAATACTGAGATTCAGTGTCAAAAATATATTCTAGAGCATCAAAATTGATATCACACGAATCAGAAATGAAATTAAAATTATTGCAAATGCCAAAGATAGGTGACTTGAGGTACAAATTGGTTCTAGCCAGTCGGCTGTAAAAAGTTTTTGTACTTCTAGTTTCAAAATGAGGCACTCAGAAGAAATTTATAAGAGATAACACCTCCATGGCATTCACATTGTTGTGCAGTAATCAATACAGAAAAATTACTTCAGCAATTTGTCTGCGTAATTCAAGACTTTCAATATTGGATGTTATGGTAAGAAATTCATATGGAATACCTCCATCGGAATATACACTTTGACCTTTTTCAATCAATTTATTATAGCAATTGTAGAATGGAGACCATAGAACAAAGCCATATTCTAATTTTCACCTCACGAAGGCTATATAAAGAGTAAATAGAGCAGATATGTTCGAAAAAGATCTACAATTGCCAACTATAAAGCCATAAACTCTCAAAGCTCCACTTACTTCGATCTAATGTGATTGGAAAAATACAAATTTTGAACAAAATATACACCAACATCTTTAATTGAGTGACAGTGAAATGGTATCTACTCGATAATTGTAGGTACTCGAAGACTGACATTTCCATATTATAAGATACTACTTTACATTTGGATGCATTAAGATATAGTTAATTAACTTCATACACCAACTCTGTATATTTTCTAATTGTCATTGCTATGTATTACAGTCTTCGATAGTTTCGACAGGTGAATATATTTCTGAATCATCTGCAAAAAATTACTCATTACAATCGACATAATTACTGTGACCATGAATAGAAGTGGTCCGATATTCGACCCTTGAGGTACTCCAGATGAAGGATTGTAATAAAAAGAATCATAGGCATCATAAAACACAAACTATCCGTGTTGAAGTAAGTAGAATTTAATGAAAAGTACGGCTGAATTACGGAAACCAAATAGATGGAGCTTCTATAGAAGGGTCATGTGATCAAGTCCATTAAACGTTTCAGCAAAGTTAGAAGTAATTTTTAGATACAATATGTGTCTGAAAGTTACTTCTTTGCATGATCTATACATGATCTGGCATCCAATAACGTCAAAGTTCAATTAGCGAACCCCTCTGTGTTGCTAAAAAAATCATAATTTCTGTATCTAATTATAGCGAAAAAAATCAGATGTACTTGTGAATAAATACAACAAGTTCCTTCACAATTAGTTGAAAATGTCTACGCAGATTATCAAAATCGTATTTTTTTTAAACTCTGATATCCTATTTCTTTAAAACGAATCTACTCATAGTATAGGATTATATGAACTTGTGTCCGTACGATATGATACGTATAATTGAAGACTTCACTTATGATGTTCCTGTAGGAACCCAGACTATGTATCAAAACTCTACAATCCTGTATTTTATTCCGATCCAGGTTCTGGGCCTTCATGGACAGGACGGAGCGCCACACCAACTACCCGAACCTCTTCAGATCCAGCAGTCTGATCCACTACCTCCTAGTTATCTTCCACTGGAACGGGTGCCTGTTCCACATCATACTAAAAAATGACGGTTTCGGCTCTAAAAACTGGGTGTACAGTGATTCGGAAAGTACAGACTACGTGAAAGCGTATTTGCAAAGTTATTATTGGTGCACACTCGCGCTAACAACTATCGGGGACCTACCAAGGCCCCGCAACAAGGGAGAGTACGTCTTCGTCATCTTCCAACTTCTTTTCGGTCTGCTGCTCTTCGCAACGGTGCTGGGTCACGTGGCCAATATCGTCACCTCCGTATCGGCCGCGAGAAAGGAGTTTCAGGGTGAGTACCACTTCAAACTTTATGATTTTGATTTATGCAGTAAATAGAAATTTAAATATTTTAGCTCCGCCTAGAGCAGTTTCTGCAATATGAGCTGCAAACTCAAGAATTTTCTATTTATTTGAGGAATAAACAATTTGTCTCGAACAAAGTTCAATATTATTATTATTATTTTTACATATAAATAAATGATGAGGACAAAGTCCTGTGTGAGCCTGAAAACGAAGGATATAAACAAGTCAATACAATGCATGCAAAAAGAAAAGAAAAGTAATTGATATATGCATAGAGCCGAATAAACGAATAAGCAAATGTCTATTTTGTTTTTGAAACTGTTCACTGAGTCGGAATTCATAACATCGTTGGGTAAGTTATTCCATGTTTCGAAAATATGATTCACCAAAAAATATTGTCTCTGCCTCGTTGCGAATTTTTCCTTTTTTAATTTAAGTGTGTGACCACGTAACCGCGAATTATTGTTGATCAGTATAGTTATACTTAGCACCAAAAGTCATACGTGTGGCTCGACGCTGTACATTTTTCAACAAGTTTGTGCGAAAAAAAAAGAGTGACCCACTTTGACCGAGAAAGTTCTATCTGTCATGTAATGTTCAATATATAGGTTTAGTTGGTCTCGAATACCGTGTGTGTCAAGTTTGTGCATTAGCCTTCTCACTGGGACCCTGTCGAAAGCCTTGGCAAAGTCAAGATAAATGATATCTGTCGGTATTTTCCTATCGCAAACTGTCGTCCAATCGTTCATACATTGCAGTATATTGCTGGTGGTTGATCTACCTTTGACGAAACCATGTTGTTCTGGTGGTATGATTGCGTTTTTTGACATATCTTCTACTTTGGAAGGTACGGATAAAAGACTAATGGGCCTGTAGTTAACTGGATTGAGTTTATCGCCTTTTTTGAAAATAACGGTGACAGATGCCTTCTTCCAAGCCCGTGGGATGCGAGATTTTGCGAAAGAGACTGACAATTGTTGACAACGGAGAGCAGAGAGTTTCAGCAAGCTTTTTGAGAAAAAAGGGGCTCATTCCATCCAAACTAGGAGATAAATTCAATTTAATGTTCAATAAATGATTTTCAATTTTTTGTGATGCGAACGACACATCAGTCAGATTATTACGTAGTCGTTCTGCTATAATTTTTGGTAATTGGTCATCTAGAGGCTCGACCGTGAAGGAGCTTGTGAAAAAATCGGTCGAAATCTCTGCTGATTCGATGTTTGTAGAACACAAGGAACCGACAGGTTTTCGTTGGAGCGGAATGCTTACTTTGGTGTTCAGGTTAGATCGTATGAACTTGTATAGTTTTTTATTGTTTTCAGAATCTGCAATAGATTCTTCGAACTCACGACGTGAATATCGTATTGTTGATAACAAGTGTGTTGAGAAATTTCGATGAGCTTGGTAATCTTCTGTTGCTTTTGATCTTTTGTGTCTTTTCCAGAATCTTTTTTTGTGATGTATTAGTGATATTATTTCGGCATTGATCTATGGTTTGAGAAGATTTTTTATTTCGTTGCGGGAGTTCTTCCCCGCAACAAAGAGGATATCAACGTCATCACATGCGTTAAACATTTGTGTCCAATCAATGGTAGAAAGTTCCTGTGGTAACTGGTCAATTATTTTGAAAACTTCGCTTTCGTACTTGTTTGGCATGTGAATGTTGAGCTGAACAGTTGCGTAGATTACTGCATGATCCGATAATCCAATAGATGGTAGGATTTCATGATCTGTGATGATGTTTTCATCGTTGGTAAAATGAGGTCAAGAACAGATGGCTCGTTGTTGATTCGGAATCTAGTTTGGTTTGAATCGGCAACGAAACACATGAAATTACTCGTGGCGCTATTTGTGTCAGGTATACTATTAATGGGCCAAGTGATATTGGGGTAGTT
>WOGN01002155.1:0-17308 GCA_015342105.1 Leptinotarsa texana
GAAAGTTACTTCTTTGCATGATCTACACATCCATGTATAGATTTACTTCCTTCCTTTCTTTGGAAGATTCCCTCATCCTTCTTTTTTTATCAAGATGGAGTAGTAGAAAGCCAAAAACTTTCTTTCTCAAAAATTAATCACTCTTAATCACTCTTATAACCCCTTCAGTTCAAGTAACAATAATGATTGAAAGATCTTTGTAAGAAATATGATTTGTTGATGTATCATTATTTCATTCACTTCAAGCACATAAGAATAAAAAAATGTACGTCAGGTATTTTCGTGATATGAATTTCAAGTGGTAGTTACTACTTCTCATGTGGTTTCGTTAACCATCAAAAATAATTTGAAAATTTACGGCGTTTTCAAATCATGTTGGCTTATATTTCAGATTGGATAATATTTGGATACCAAAAGAAAATATATGTTAGAAAATAATTTCGATATCATTTTAATTCGCTAAATGTGCATGAATGGAACGGAAAGTTGAAAACACTAGGTCATTGAAAATATTCTTCGAAAAAAAAATCAAATGAATTTTTCAGATTTATTTACTGAGTCAACTTTTTCAACTTTTCAATACATTGCATATTGGCTTTAATTTGTCAAATGCAACAATGGAACCTCACAACTAGTTACTCGTGGAAAACGTGCAAGCTTGAAACGTACACTCATATATATCATGATATCAAATTTACCAGTGCGAAATTATTATGTTAATATCCTGAAAAACATTTCTGCTGATATTTCTGAACCACATACTAGCTTTAATATGAAATTTTGCTTATTGAAGATTTCCGTAAGTAGACTCAATGTGACGAATTAGTTATTCTTTGAAAGACGTTATTTCTTACTGGTTTTTTTGGGTATATAACCTTCCAAAATCTGAAAAGTTATTAAAGGTGAATCAATAGAGAATCTGCTGAAGTGTAATGAAGAGCAAACTGGAAGATTCATCAATTAGTCCAATTAGTCAGTAACTTATCGTAGGTATTCATACATTTTGCCTACAAATCAATTGAGTAAAATAAATATTTATACGTAGCTTTCTTTACTAGTCAACATTTCCAAAACAATGCATTTTAATTTTCACAATTTATTTTAAAATTTTTGCATCAGTTGTGAATAGCTATACCTATTTCTTTTGACGTATGTCGAAATGTAAATCCATACATCCATCTTTTCGCCTTTATAATATTATCAGGAGTAAAACAGGAAATTTGATTGTAAAGAAAATTGTTAAGAAAAATATCATCAACTCTAATTTTATTGTTGGCGATTTCACGCTCAGAGTCCATTGACACAAGATTGTTAAGTTTTTAATCTTCTGTATCTCGTCAATTTTTTGAAATGTTTAACTTGTTGTTGATCATGCTCATACTAAAGAACATTTCAAATAAAAAAATATTCAGAAAAAATGTTTTTATTCATACAATTTTGAGAATATATCGTGAGGTCATACCATAGGAGGGGTCGTAATTGTGACGTAATTCATGTAGGGGAAGGTAGGATAAAGTGGCCACCCTAAGCTTTGAACCCACGCCAACCGATCAAATATTAACCTTTTCACAGTTTGTTTGTTTATTATTATCCGTTTAATTATTATGTTTCGATCATTTACAGACCAATATTCTGATAATTTTAGCACAATTCAAGATTGAAGTCGAAATGGGAAATTGACCACTTTACCTATCCTGGTCCGGAAAGTGGCAAATACAAATTTATGAACGGTTAAAGTGGCCTACTTCAAATAAAACACCTAAGTGATGCTATTTCAATAAAGATTTATTGAAATTTTGTATGGAAAATATATTTAACTCAGTTTCATAAAAGTTTTTAACTCAAAAAGTATTGTAATTCTACATATTAATTCACAACAATTAACAGTCTTCAATTTTTCTTAATATAAATATATTTACGTTCATTTCATCAGTTCGGGCTAATTATTCGGGCTAATTATTGTTAATAAAAAATGATTGTTGATTGATTGTGGTTGGAATCATGGAAAGGACTCATCAAGACTCTACTAGACTGTGCTTTTGGGTTTTGTAATACAAAGAAAGATCTCGGAAAGGAACTAGGCATCATAAAAGATGACCTACAATGGAATTGTTACTCCAGAGTGATGGTAGAACAGGCCTTAGCTAGAAGACAGCAAGAACTCCACAAGGAAGAGAAGCCGCCACGACCAAAAGGATTGGGTCCAAGTACAACATCAGGACCTGCTTCAGATCAGAGAACATTATCCGTAGCAGCCTTACAAAAACCAGGCCACCAAATGCGGACTGTGATTCCAAGAATTGCATTTACCGGGTACCCTGCGAGTGCGGAGAATCATACATCGGTGAAACTAAGAGGCCATTGAAAGTTCACATTGCTGAGCACAAGAAACACACACAGCGAGGAGCAACCAGCAAATCCTGAATAGCAGAGCATGTTTGGACTCATCAACATAAAATCAAGTGAGGTCAAGCTGAAATCATCCACAAAGAGGAACACTGATTTAGGAGAAAATTCAAAGAAGCCGCGTATATGTTGTCCAAAAACGTATTTAGTCAAGCTTGTAAAAATACGTAACATATGGAAACCTCTAACCAAGCGTAAAGAAGGCCAACTCCCACCAAACGGTCATCTCATGCTAAAAGCAGTGAAGCGGAGGGAGGAAAGAGGGGATAGGTGAAAGCACTCGAATGACCTATAAATAGTCAGACCTCGGAGGAATGAGTCCAGTTATCACCCGATACGATTGTGGATACTAACAATCGAAACGTCGTGACGCAACTTGGTTTGGAATCATTTAATTTTTATTTTTCATTTTTTGTTAATAATATTGTTTAATTTTCAGTTTTTTATTAACATTTCAATTTTCATTTTCTGTTTGTTGCTTGTATGTTACTTCTTTGTAATTTCAGATTTTTGTTCAATAAATTTGTTGTTTTCGGTAATTCGTTTTTAATTTTATTTCAGGAATTTCAAATCAATTCGTATTATATTAGACAATGGAAGTCCGAACTGATGAAATGTCCTTGGACTGTTCAAAAAATGAGGTTCAATGTTCAAATTCGATTACCGATTTTGTTTTGGTACACTTTTGGTGAGAAACATGAAAGTTAGAAGTGTTTTGCGTGTTCGGTGATTTTCTGCTATAGAAAAACAAATGAATCCAAGAATATTCAATAAATGTTATATAAAAAATGAAATTCACTGCTTACCAGCACTTGTAATGTAATATTGACAGTAACATACGGTGATTGTACTCTGAACGAAAAAAATGTTTACAAGTGGTACAAGCTTTTTCAGAAGGCCAAGAAGATTTGAATGGACGCTCCAGCACATCAATAATTAATTTTCTGATTCATTCGGCCGTTACTTGATGAAGATCCATAGTAATTTCAAAAATTTCACCTCACGATATGATCTCCACAAACTTCATTTGAAAAATATATATCACATGTTTCGCTAGCCCAGTAGCTGTTTCAAGTGATTTATACCTCAAGTATTTCTTGCATTAATATTTATATACTAGAGGTAACCGTAATTGAAACTACCTTAAAAATTACCTAAACCTCTTCCTAAGGTACCTGTTCAATTATGATCACCTGAAGCATATTACCTCGCCTCTACATCAGTAGAGGCGAGGTAAGGTAAGGTTTCAAGAAAACAAATTCAATAAAGGTGATCTATTCAAATCTAGTTGGTCATTCATTAGAATGTTTGAATTTTCGAGTTTAATAATTTCCTTTGCTTCCAAATTAGTCAGTTTCAAACGTTTATTTTCTATGTGCAAAATTTTGAACCTTTCGTTAAAGATATGATATTCTTCTAGAAGATTATTTGAATATGTTGAATTTGTTTTCTTATTTACATAGCTCGTGTGATGTTCCTGGATTCGATTCCCAAATGTCCTGCCAGTTTGACCAATATATACCTTAGGGCACGTTCCACACTTCAATTTATATATTCCTAATTTCAATGTCTTTATTATGTTTAACTAACTTTCCCAACGTATTACTTGTAATAAATGCAATTTTTAAATATCTTGTTCCCTCAAGAAGGATGCCACTTTTTCCGTTGGTTATTAATTATAGTTTGTTTTTTATCAAAATCATAGAGCTTTAATGTATTTTGGAAAAGTAACGGAAACAGTGGCTTCATTTTTGTGGAAATGCGATATTAAAATTGCATATAGAACAAGTAAAACGTTGGAAAAGTTAGTTAAAAATAATTAAGACAAAACATCCAAATTCGGGAAATCTGAAGAATATAAATTAAAGCGTGGAACGTGCCTTGAGGTATTTGTCAAACTGTCAGGACATTTAGGAATCGAATCCAGGACCATCATACGAGTTATGTAAACAAGAAAACAAATTCACCATATTCAAATCATCTTCTAGAAGAAAATCATATCTTTAACGAAGAGTTCGAAATTTTGCACATAGAAAATAAAGGTTTGAAACTGAATCATTTGGAAGCAAGGGTCGAGAAATTCAATGATCATTTTACACCCACTCCAGGAAAAGTCGGACTTGATCTTAAATTTACGCAAAAATTATACCTATTTGTTCAGGTTCATTATTTTTTTTACAATTTCTGAATTTGAAGTATTAGATTTGATTCATATTCAGAAAAAAACGTATTCATGTGGGCATGATGGGATATCTTTTAATCTTATTTAAGAAATGTAGTCAGGAACTGTGTTTTCTCTGCTTTTCTAATAAATTTGACAGTAGAAAAAGGGAGTTTCCCAGACACGCTCAAGTCTGGGCTCATAAACTCAGTTTATAAAAAAGGTGACCCCACTTCAGTGAAAACTACAGAGGAATAAGTCTTCTATCAAGCTTTAGCAAGCTTCATGAGTTGAATATAAAAAATCAAGTGCTTTCATGTTTAACTATGAATAAGTTGCTATCTTCAAGTCAACATGGTTCCATAAATGGCAGAAGTACTGAAACTGTTTCATATAATTTTCAAAAAAATGTAATAACTGCCTTGGAAGGAAAAGTCCAGCTTTGTGGGCTATTTATTGATTTTTCTCGGGCAGTTGATTGTGTTAATCATTACCTCTTATTAATTGAGCTTGAGCGATATGGTATAAGGGGTGCAGCATTCAATTTAAAGAAATCATATTTAACTGATCGATCCCAGAGTGCAATCATCCTCACAACTCAGAGCCAATCTCTCATTGTTGAACAGACATTTCCCCAAGGCTCAATTCTTGGATCTTAGTTATTTTTAATCTATGCTGATTATCTCATTAATTTCCTTCTTGACATCTCTCTTGACATCTCTTGACATCTCTTGACATCTCTAAAGTCCGAGTAATATCATATCATAACTGGAGAAGAAATGGTATACAATAAAGTAATGGAGTGGTTCGAAATAAATTGTCTAACGGTAAATGTATCTAAAACCTCCTTGATGAAATTTACTTTGAGGGGAACTATGGAACAGTTTCAAATGTTTAAGGACAATGATATGAATGTATATGCTAGTGAAACGACTAAGTTGCTTGGACTTACAATCGACTATAAATTGTGTTGGGAACCACACGTCGATATACTTTGTAAAAAGTTAAGAAAAAATTGTTATGCGTTAAAGTTCTTATCAAATCATAGGCAAGAAAACATACTATTAATCGTTTATTATACAAACATTAACTTTCATCTGCGATATGGTATTCTTGGTCACGTGTTTTCGCTCTGCAAAAATTTACTGTGAGAATTGTTGTATGACTAAATTGGAGGCAGTCATGTAGAGAGGCTTTTAAGCGACTAAAGATCTTAATTTTGATAGACTTGTATCTGTATGAACGAAGTGTATATGTATACAATCATAAAAATTAATTCTTCAATAGGACAGATCATCAATATGACACTAGATCCAGAAATCTTCTTGTGCTTGCTGTGCACAGAACTAACCTATACCACAAAAGTCACTTCTATTTGGGATGCAAAGTTTTTAATCACCTAGATGTCTCTTTCCAAACATCTCCAAATATTAATTTTTTTTAATTCCAGACTTAAAGCATTTATTATTGAGAAGAACTGTTACAGTATCAGTGAATTTATGACATAATAGTATATTTCATGAATATGTTTTCTTGTTGACAATTCTAATGTTATATTTGTGCTGTTGTTTTTCAAATGACAGTTGTCATTCGTACTATGACACTTTTAACCTTTTTCTAATATGTTCCTGTTGTGTCTTTTTTAATTAAGTTGGTAGGTTCTATGATTTTTTTATATTTCTATATAATTATATATTTCACTTATTTTATATTAATAACTTTTGACTGTGTTCATATAATTTAAATTCATTAATATATTAATTATGACATTCTTGTCAGTTGCTGCTGGAATATATTCATAAATTTATGCTTTTCAACTGAAAAATAAAGATTTATTTATTTATGTATTTATATTAAAAATTCAAATATTCTAATACCAACCAGAGTTGAATAGACCATTATTACACTTACAACCATTATTGAACTTGTTTTCCTAAAAACCGAGAAAGAATTATTAGTGATGTAGATGTGAGGTAATATGCTTCAAGTGATCATAATTGAACAGGTAGCTTAGGTAGAGGTTTAGGTAATTTTTTGAGGTAGTCTCAATTATGGTTACCTGTAGTATGTATATAAATAATAATGCAAGAACAACTTGAGGTATTAATCACTTGAAAAAGCTACTGTGCTAGCGAAACTGTTGTGATGTATATTTTTCAAATAAAGTTTGTGGAGATTAAATCGTGAGGTGTAGTTTTTGAAATCAATAACTAATGAGAATGTTGAGAACATTATAGAGATCTTATGGAGGATCGTTAAATCACTATTAGAGAAGTTGTTGAGGATGTCGGTATTCATAATGTTAATTTGTCATTGAAAATAGGGTTCCGCGCGGCTGTTACGACATGCGCGCGCTGCCGCTAAAGAGAGTTTATCAAAAAACATTATTTTTTTCATAACACAAAATGTCATTATGAAAATTTGAAAAATCTAGTATCGTATTAACACTCGAATGAATCGCGTCCCGTATAAAAAAAGTGTTATCACCATCACCATCGTACTTCATACGATCCTGCGATAAAAGTTCATATGAATTTATTCATTTGTTAATTATTATTCTTATAACTATTGCAAAATGGAATGTCTAAAAATTGTTGATAATTTTTTTTTCAATTGATATTTAGCTATGTCTGTTTTCACATTATTCAATGGCAGTTATTAACATAAGATATGAATTTTTTACGTAATTTGTTTATTAATGTTTCATTCAAGTAGAGAAATTCAATATTTTTGAAAAATTTTTTTGCTATTTTGTTGTCTAGAGATAATTGTGATTTTTCAATAAAAATTTTTCCTAATTTTAATTTTAAATTATTCAAAATCGATTTTTCATATTTAGATTGTTTAAATAATTATTTAAGAAGTAATTTTGCTTTTAAAAATTAAAACTTTTAAATAGTTAGTCAAAAAAATTTTTTTTACTCATTCTTCAATTGTTTATTAGTTTAAAAATTTGTTATGAACAAATATTGACCAACCTTATATTTTCTTCTGAAGCACAAAAAAATTATAAAAACATTTTTATTTTAGTGCCTTACAAAATTATATTATAATAAATTGAAATAACTTTTTATAGCACTTTTTTATATATAGCTGTTTTGTCAAGCTGTTGGTCAATATTTGTATATAAAAAATTGTTAAATTAATAAATGATTAGATAATAAATGATTTTTTTTTGCAAAACTATTTAAAAGTGTAAATTATGAATTTTCAAAGCAAAATTATTTCATAACTAATTATTCAAAAAATCGAAATACAAAAAAATCAATTTCGAACAATTTTTCGAACATAATTATCTCTAGACAACAAAACAGGAGAAAACATTTTTTTAATACTGAATTTCTCTATTTGTTTAAAACAATTTAATAAACAAAATACGTAAGAAATTCATATCTTATGTTGATAACTGCCATTATTAGATGTGAAAACAGACATAGCTAAATATCAATTGAAAAAAATTTATCAACAATTTTCAGATATTTCATTTTGCAATAGTTATAATAAATTATAATTAACGAATCAATAAATTTTTATTAACTTCAAACGCAGGATCATATGGAGTATATATCAAAAGGGTTCCACGAAGTTTAAAATTTGTAGGCCAATTATTTATACCTTTTATCCCATTAATTATGCAAATGGAGATTGGGAAAAAATTTGTTAGTTAACAATTGAATAACTTTTTGGAAAATGGTGATGAAACAACTTTTTTTTCTACGGGACTCGATTCATTCAAGTGTTATGAAGACACTTGATTTTTTCCAAATTTTTAAAATGACACTTTATGTTATAAAAATATTATTTTTTTTGGTGAACTCTCTTTAGCGGCAGCGCGCGCATGTCGTAACAGCCGCGCGGAACCCTATTTTCAATGACAAATTAACATTATGAATAGTGGAGTTATAGTTTCGGGAGTCAGGATTTTTTATCGGACATTTCCTCCTCTTTGAAGATCTTTTTTCAGAATTGCTTTAATATTAATATTTTTTGAGTTATTAAAGAAAAACTAAATACCTTTTTTTTAATCTTATTTTGTTAATAACAATAGCAATTTTTTACCTGCACCAGAATCATTCAAGAACATTTTTCTAGAGGTTATTCTGAATCGAACGAGCTATCGCTCATATTTTCAGGACGTTTATCTCTAATTTTCATGTTTTTGAACTTGTTGATTAGACTAATGAGCATTGCTCAGGAATCTTGGTCAGTACACTCATTTTATTTTAAGAAAGTCAAAGTATGTCTTCAACGATATGCAGTACAAAATTGTGGAAAATTGAAAATTATTAAATTATTTGCTGAAGGAGGAGACATTGCCTAAGGCACATAAAATAGCATACCTTTTCATCATTATGTGAATATTTCGATTTGAAATATTATAACTAAAATTGTATAAATTAATATATTTATTAGTTTCAATACGTATATTTGGTTAAATAACCGTAGGATGAACCCGGTAAAGTGTCACAAACCCACCAATATATAACAGCTGTGAAATCATAACGAAATTACAAAATTTGTATGAGCACTCTGTTAGCGTCTTGAATTTTTATAATGAGCATTAATTTCTTTTTACTAATAATAATAATAATTTATTTGCTCATAATATTCAGATGTACAACGGAGTGAGTAACAATAATACCAAATAAAATAGAAAACCCACAAAAGATGTAAACAATTTTATTTTATCTTTTCTATCAGAAAGCTCTGTGTACCATTGAACTAAACTCCCGATATAACCAAGTTTTCAAATTTCACATTTTAGTTTTATACTTGTTATTGGGGTTCAACCCGGAACCGGTCGAATAAACAAAATTAACTAGTGTTAATTAGACAAAAGTGTTTTTATTCATATCATTAAAGTGATCATGACTCACCACAAAATAAACAAGTCATTGATCACACATTATTTTGGAATTATAGTATATATTGAAACATTTTGTGACAAATTTCAGCTTAGGCAACATACAGACGAATAGTAAAGTTTTTGTAAAAAAATTAGAAATGACTGAAGTTCTTGAAGGGTGTGATATTTTCAAATTCCATCGGTAGAGAACTATATGCTTTTATTGCTCGATAGTCAAGGTCCTTAAGGTCTGGGGATACTCAGTTCGTTATAATTCCTGGTATTATTCTTCATATTATCAGAATATTAGGCACTACTTCTGGGAAACAAGTTAGAACACTCCTTTTCAAAGCAGACAGGACCCAAGAAATACAGCGAGGAGGGTACTGTCAAAATCAAAGAACTACTTACAAGATATTTTGCGATATAGATTTAGGATACATGTCAGAATTCTTTTTATACTAAAACATTCAGAATGCTGAATGTAATATCATGTGAAACTGAAAGTTTACATAAAAATGCATGTGATGGAAGACCAGAAACTGTAACAAGCTATACCTAATGATATAGGAAGAGATCCTTCATATAATTCTTGGAAAATCACACTGCAGCTTGAATATCATAGTGGGTACAAGCTCGATTGCCTCGGAATTTTTCACGAGACGCTGTCAGGAACTTCCACAATGATCCTTCATAACTTCCGCAGAACGTTTGGATAGGAATTATTGATTACATGATTGGCCCATTTTCTACCAGCAAGATCAACAGCTAAATTCTGAACGGAGTTTTCGCGGGATCATTTACAGACATTTTTTTAAAAAATATATGCAAGAGTGAACATGTTGTTTATGCACGATGGGGCTCCTACTTATTCTTGCTCAACAGTATCTCGACAGCACCTATCCTAATTGCTGAATTGGACTTGCAGAACCTCAAATTGGTCAGCTACATTTTTATTTACAAGGTGATCTGAATGCTCTTATAGATGAAACTCGAAGTCCAGATACATGTTGATAGGAACTTTTTTCTTAAAACGGCCTAACGAATCACTCTATAAAGTTGATATCGTAGTAAAGGAAAGCCATTAGCTGGCCCATAGTTTGCAGATGTAATGTTCACCGAAATTGTATCTTTTTTGTCCGTTTCAAAATTCACTGACTTTCCGGGCGAAACAAGAGCGCTTGTAATTTTGACAGATGGCCATAAAAATAGTCCGCAAAACCGACGAGGCCGAAAATTCTCGCGTTGTAATTCCGCTGCAGAATAAGTAAATTATAGCCGGAGACAAAGCACATTTGCAGTTTTCTGTTTTACATTGTTAGGAATCCCCAAGGGGTAAGTTAGCGTTCGATTCAATAAAGGAGGGTGTTTTGCTCAACGAATGGTCTCTATATTAGAATGAGTTAGCAGTTAAATTGTGAATTTCAACTTCGGCAATAGCTCTCCGTGTCTAAGATATGAATTGTTGTAGGGGTGACAAGTATGGTTAAATGATGCGTTGGCGGAAATTTTAAATGGTTTTGGCGCTTCTGGGCCATTTGTTCGAAAATTTGAACACCCACGGTGTGATGTATATAGTAATATTATATAAGTGTCGGGAGAAATCTAGAGAATATGACAAAGTTTCTCGCTGAGAGCAACAAAATTGAAATACTCGAAATTTTATTTTGAGTTCACTGTTTCAACGTTATATTCAGAAAAAGTTCTCCTTGTAAGTATCGTTTACAGACGCCACACTAGCCCAAAGAATACACTCAATATGAACCCTGTGGTTGGTGTTGAATGTTGAATGAACGTACTTGAAAAGTACACTATTTATTAATGAATATGTAGAATGAAGTGGTCTTGGAATCCACCTATGATTCCTATTGAAAATATGTTTTTTGCGACTGCTATGAGAACACTAATTTAAATACACGAAAATAAGGCCGGAAAATTACTAATTTCATTCACCTGTATAATTTTGTTTCACGCAAGTCAAACTGTGTGAAAAATAACCAACAGCCAAAAATTTGTCCCTAGATCTTATACCACAAACATCCAAAAGTAAGGATGAGGCAGCATTCAAAAAGTTTCAGCAGTGGCGAGATTCAAATAGCCTTCAATCATTCTTTAAAAACATTCACTTTCAGGAATTACCCAAGAGGCACACTCTGATGAAAAAAGATTAACAATTATTTGTAAACCCGACAATTTTCAGAACAAGCTTTGTTTTCGTCAGCATAGAAATTGAGTGCTCGGGACTCGATGCAGTCGACGAAGGCCGTTTTTGCCTGGTCCTGATTGGTAAAGTTCTACCGGTAAGGAAGTTATCGAAGTGCTTGGGAAGATGGCAGTCGGTTGGCAAAAGGTTTGGGGAGTATGGTGGGTGAGGCAGAATTTCGACGCTCAATTTGTTTAATTTTTGGACAATGATTTGTGGAACGTGCAAATGGGTATTGTTGTGGAGCACGATCGAACCTCTTCTGTTGGCCAGTGCCGACTGGTGCTGACGCAATTTTTGGTACAATTCGACGTGGCTGCACAAAAGCAAAGAAGAACAGATTTGTTGAAGATATTAGAAACGTGAGAATAAATATTCAAGTACCGTATAATTTTGATTCAACCAAAGAAAACGTGTAGTGTACAACTCGTTTATAAAGCTTTTTTCACACTCATGTGATGTATCACGAACTATAACCCTCAAAAGTCTAAACTACTAAAGTACTAACAATCGTCCGTGAAGTAAGTTATATAATTGACATTTTTCAGCTATTCATTTGAATTTTATTTATTGTTTTAGAGATTTCAAATCATAATAGAATAAAGAGTATCAGGTGCAGTGAAATTAATATAGATGATATGCTACTTCTCTGAAAAGTAATAATATATATCTGAAACAAATACTGTTAACGATCTGCGCCCCATAAGCATACTACCTACTTGTTCAAAGATATTGAAAAAAATAATACGTTTTCAAATCAAATGGTATTCAAATTCCTTTAATATTTAACCAATCAACGAGTCAGGAACATAACTGTGCAACTTTTCTCTTGAAAATAACTGATAATATTTTCGAAGCTGCTGACACGATTGCTTTAATACTTATAGACTTCTTCAAGGCCTTTGATACCATTAGATATCCAATTTTATTTGCTATTTTGAACTTCATCGATTTCTCGGAACCTGCTATAAATTTAATTAAAAGCTATTTTGAAGATCGTTCACAGTTTGTAGAAAGAAACTTCTAAGGGAAATCAAGCAGTGAATTTATTAAATTTGGAGTGCCTCAGAGATCTATACTTGGGCCCTTCTTATTTTGCGTATACACTTGTGATCCAGTTTCTGTTTCGAAACATTATAATTTTCATATGTATGCGGATGACACACATCTATATTTATCATTTAACCCTAATGACGTTGCTACTGTAAATCGAAAATTGAATGATGACCTAGCTCGTCTAATTTCAGCATCTGAAGCTCATAACTTCAAATTCATTGCAAACAAAACTAATCTGCTTGTTTTTGATACTAATCGTAGCTTGGTGAAAAGATATATTCATTTATTTATTTAAAGCTTTGGCAAGTCAACAGAACAAAAGTTCCAATTATAGAGTCGCATAGAAATTACAAGATTCATCAACATTCGAAGAGTTGACCTAGATCAAACTAAAGATAATTATTTATAAATAGAAATAAAAATACAGTTACCCTATCTAGTGCACACTGTGTTTCTACAAGAAAATGTTACTTTCAGGAGGGGTAAGTGAAATAGGTCAACAAAGGAAAAAGTGTATTTGTATATTTGTTGCATACGTGATATTGGAGCGTTTAAGAAATAATTACTACTTACTGGAGACAACTTGAATAAATCACCATTGCGCATGGAATAAACATTTGCTTTGAACGATATCTTGGCCAAACAATATTCTGAATCGATTTTATTGTTCAACAATTTACTAGGAGAAATGTCCATTTCACAGCAAATGCGATAACATGAAAATAGTTAACTATCAAGACATGTCAAAATGTGTTTTTATAGGAATACTAGTACTATGTTGCTGTATCGCTGCTGTTTCAATGTTTTGATAGAATCAGAATCAACGAACTTAGGTGTGCGCAGCGTTATAGAACACTGCTTTCAAAAAATTGTTCTACAGCGCCATCTAGTGGCAAGTTACATAAAATTTGATAGCCTAAAAACCTTTATCACTTACCAACCAATCAATCAACCAACCAACCAACAAACATCCATTTCTATATAGTAGATTAAATTTATCTATTTTTTATGAAAACATGACAACTGTACAAAAACTTTCTATGATATTTGTGTTAAAAGTAAGTTTCGCAAACTTTTCCACTCACAAAATAAAGCATTACTTTTAACACTCATATCATAAATAGCTATTTCGTATAATTCATATAAAACTAGTTTTTCTTCCAGTTTGTGTCTGATCTGAGAATTACTTCTTTGCTTCTCATTTTTGTGAAGAGTTTATTTTGAGATTGATTGCTTCTTTCTTTCTTCTTCTGAGTTCCCACATATTTTGTATATGAAGATGGAAAAGTAGAAAGCCAAAACTTTTCTGTCACAAACACTCATTCCAGGAGTTGCGAAAAATGTTTGTATTTTTTTGAAATTGAAAAATCACGATAATAGTGCATGCCTGCTTTGAAGAAGTCTTGCTGCTACCAATATGCTTCGACATTCCTATCGTACAGTTCTTCTATGCGAAGTATCAAAGCGATTGGTACATATCACCGCATTGAATATTCGAGGCATTAGTTTAATGACCATCATTTAAGTACCACATACTTGACATACTTCGGGTTTTGATTGCATGTGTCACATTCAATGTAAACAAGACCTCTCGAAAAATTAGTCTAGTTGACAAGGGCCATTTCACATTATTTCTCTTCACTTTCATAAAAAATTATGAGTGAGGTGTCACTAGATTTGTAATTTCACGATTCGAGCCAAACTGCGTCAATAATCAGTTCAAACGCTATAAACAATTTAGTTGAACAAGCAAAGAGGTATTGGTTTTTTGCAGATATCTGAAAAAGTTCTGCAAATATTGAAATTTCAAAAAATAATGTCAAAGAGCAGGAAGTTTGATAAAAATATATTTTTTCGAACACTCACAACATTTTTTTTGTAAATCTGATAATCAAACGATGTTTCAGATCAACGATTATGGATGGTACAGGATTGCTTACTTTTGTGATTTGGTTAGACACGTCACATGATCTCGTGACGTAACAGTAGTGACACTGGATTGATTCGCCCTTTTAAATTAAAATTAAATTAAAATAAACAAATTTCATGTGAATCCCCTATTAAAATATTATTTTTATAAAGGATTAAATACTTAATATAACTGTATTAATACTAAATAAAAATTTTTCTTTTATGGAGCTATTTTGCCCTTTTCAAAAGTTAGAGGCTTCATCAGATTTTTATTATTTTCGTGAAAACTGAACTTTCGCAAAAATTTCGTAATGAACTTTGTTGTTCAGTCTTTTATAATAATTGCCCCGTAGCGCCAATTAATTTTTATTGTTGTTTTTATTTCTATCGTTTTTTTATAGGTGTAACAACTTTTTTTATTCATCTGACAGACAATACATGATAGGATTTTTATTTTTTATTAAGAAAATGAGTAATTCAGATAGAATAATTTAACTTTAACTTTGTGCCATAAATGATGAAATTGATAAATCAACAATTTAATATATTATGATACTACATTAGAGCAAAAATGAACTACATTATGCATTAAATATATTTGGAGAAATTTTTTGCATGAATGTAGAAAAATAAATTTGAAGGACTAATGCATTACCTTATTCAATTTTCCATTTTTTTTTTCTATTATCAGAATTGCTTAAATTTTTTCTTTTGAGGAAATACAATATTATGAGGAGAAGGGCAGTTTTGAAATGTGGATGGCTCTAATATTGCAACTTGTATTCTGTAAAACTTCCCTCTTTTTATATTGTTGGATAATTTAGGTTAACACTAGGTACTGCAGTTTTTTTAATTTACGACGCAAAGGCAAACATATAAAACATATTAATTTTAAGCAGTTAATTTATTAGAATAAGTTTTCACCTAACAATTCATTTTCAAGGTCTCGTTCATAATCATTTTCTGTAAAATGTTTGGAACAAACTAATCCATTTATGAGAATGAATTTATCCCTTCTTTTGCAGCGACGAATCCATTCTTTTTGCAAAGTTGTGGAAACCATATTCTTAGCAATAGGACAAGAGTGAAATATTACATCAGTAACACCACTTTTCTTTAAAGTTAACTGATTGCTTTTGCGAGTTGACACTGCACAAATACGACCAGGCATTTTAACTAAAAATTACGAGGTTATTTAATGATTAGACAATTATTGTTATTACTTACAAAAATGTGAATATTTCTAATTTTTATATCAATTTAAGTTGAAAATGTTCAAAAAACAAAAAAAAGTTTGACAATGGCAAAAAGTAAACCTCAAAATGGAAGAAAATAATAGAGTCCTAAATGGCGTCTACTCGTTACACCGGTTTAAAAAATGTCCTAAAACACAAAAAAATACGACTTTCACAATAACAAACTCAATGTTTCAGAAACCTAATTGGTAGGTATAGTCAAATAAAAATTCAGTCAAAATGAACAAAAACAATGTAGTACTGTCCGAAAATAATCCTCAAAAAAATGTTAAAATAACACACAGTCTTACGGCAGCTACTAAAAGTGTCACCAGTCTTACGTCACATCTTCTTGGCGCTTGTTTAACGTGGCGATATATGTAAGTAAGCAATCCTGTATGTCTATAATCGTTGGTTTCAGATGACGTAGTGCTGCAGGTTTTTCGGGGTTTTCCTGTAGCTGAAAAAGCAAGTGCGTCACTGGAATCAATCAAGTCGCCCCGGAGCGCTAATTAATTTTTGTTGTTGTTTCGTAATTTCATGATTAGAATCAAGTACTTTCTTTATTAATACAGATGTATTTTAAATTCTGTACACTTGTTAAAAATCGATGACAATACAATAATTTCATAAGTTCATCTCATTATCATGATCAGGATCGCCAGGATTAAATAGTTTTCACGCACAGTCTCTGTGTGAAAATACGTCTGACAATTTTCTTAAAACACCACAATATTTTAAGTGAAAGCCAGTTTGGTTTTCAAAGCAATAAAAACCCGCGCGATGCCATCTTTTCGTTTCTTTATGATATTTACTCCAAGTTTAATTCTGGTAGTGTAGCGGGTGCGGTCTTTGGTGATCTTTCTAAGGCGTCTAATTACGTTGATCATAAGATATTGCTAAGAAAAATTCACCAATACGACTACAGAGAAATGACGCTCAAATGGTTTCAATCCTACGTATCAGGAAGGAGTCAAATGGTGAGAATAACAGGACTTTCAGAATAGAAAAAGGAAATTTTGTGTGGTGTTCCAGAAAGATCAGTTTTGGGACCCATCTTATTCTTATTATATGTCAATGACATTGCAAATTTGAGCATTTCAGAAAATTTCACTCTTTTCGCTGATGACACGACGATATTGTGGAACAACAAAAACTCAAATGATTTACACAATGCAATATCTACTGATATGAAAACAATAAAGGAGTGGTGTAATGCTGATTTGAAATTCTTCAATATCACTAAAGCAGACATTTTATCATTTAGATGTGCTCTTGATGACCTGTCATTTGGTGATAACTTAGTAATCAGGAACGAGACTCAAATTTATTGAGCATATTAAACAACTTAAAACTAAAATTTGTTCTGGCTGTTATGCAGTGAGAGTAACTTCAAACAATTTGGGAATCAAAACTGCCAGAACGGTGTATTACGCCCTCGTTGAATCCCACCTACGTTGTGAAATACCGTTTTGGGGAGTATGCAATTC
>WOGN01002156.1:0-17308 GCA_015342105.1 Leptinotarsa texana
CGTTGTTAACAAATATTTTTTAATGAAAATTTGACAGTTTTGATTTATAACGACTACGAATCCAGTGGTGTAGTCAAATTTGAAAACAAAAATTGCCTAATAAACTTTTGCCGTTTTTGACAAACAAAAAAACCATAGAGTGCCTTGGAAATGAAACTAAAATTGTGAAAGTTAGTGTCAAGATACAGTTTTTCATGCTTAATATTTCAATAAAAAAAAATTGAGATTGATTGAAAAATGCACATTCTACAGGGGTGGTTCCATTTTAAATGGGTCACACTGTATGATACTGAAAAACCAATACATATTTATTGATACATAATCTTTTTATCCCTATACAAAAACGTGACTAATGCGATGAGACGCTCATGTGCAAAAATTGAAAAGATTTCTTCATTAGTAACATTTTTCAAATCATTAGTGTATTGCAGACAAAAATAATGACTATCATTTCGATATTTGCTTACTTACAATGAACGTTTGGGTGCATTGGGATCCTTTACTTGTTTCCTCTTCTTTCCTCTCTGCTTCTCCCCTTTGGGTGGAGTGTAAGTTGACATTTCTGTATCGTAACGCTTCTTGTCGTTCTCGGCCATCTCGTGGAAACGTTTCTTCTCCTTGTCCAACATGGTCTGAAAATAAGCATTCATTGAATTTACTGATCAAAACTAGATCGAATTGTATGTTGACCCACTTTTCCACTGTCAAAAAACTTCCGTTGCAAATTTTCAAAGACTATTAGGTTGCTTGAATAAACAGTCGTAAGGTGGAAACTTCAGACTAAGTGTGACAACTTAAGCCGGAAATTTTTAAAATAACTTATTGAAAATGTCATTCAACAGTTCAAAAGGGAAGATTCAATATACCTACTTTCAACCCCCCCCAAAAGGGATCTGTAGCCTATATGTAACACTAGTGACAATCAAGGTAAGAATTAGTGGTATTGGGTTATGTTGGTATTGATCCTGTTGGTTCTGGCTTGCAGACTTTTAACGAATTTTAATTCACTTGGGGTACAAGCAGATTCAAGCAGAATTTTGCTAAAGAACTAGTGTGTTGATAACTAATTGTCAAAGTTTCTATTTGATATTTATTCTTTTGGTTGTTTTTTTGCCACACAAGGATAATTAAATATAACAGCTGAGATGATAATTAAACTTGGAATTTTTCAAAAGTAAGTAGATAGTTCATTTATGGGTTCCACAGAAGACCCAGTTCAAAATATAAAAGATGGGAGGCCAAGAGGTCCATTGCCAAGACAAGGACATTCGTTCTATTCTTCACAATCACCATATTAATCATCACTGGAATGATTTTTACATAGACATATAAGAAGCATAGTTATTAGAAGGGACTTCTTAGAAATATAAGCGAGGCGTTTCAAAATATGCACACCCAGTGAGTGCCTATTTATAATGAAATTGTAAGTAGCGTGTATGTTTAACACTGTTGAATAACTGAGATAACAAAAAATATTTATAAATTGTTTTGAGAAAGTGGGATAAGTAGATTTGAAATTTTTATATCACATCATAACTAAAAAATAATGATACACCGGGTGACGACATTATTTTACAAGGCACCTTCAGTTGTGAGGTAAAAAAAATCGGAATAAACAACTGGGAATCTATACCGGTTTGAACGGAAACGAACCCAGTTAAAAATTACAATTAGATTCCGCCCTGTATATTTTTTAGCATTTTTCATGACATAAAATTATCTTTTTAATGATATAATACAAGTGACGATCAAGTTGTTTGACATAGATGATGTCATAGTATCGCCATATTGAATTTGAAAAAAGTGCATATACACCGCCATTATGAAAATAAACGGTCACTTGTGATATACTTTTGAAAGGTGTATTTGATGTCCTGTCAAATAGTCTAAAAAATACACGGTTTTATTTGAAACTAACGTCAGTTCAAAACTATCTTCGCAGATGACATAATTCTGTTATCAGGTGGTGAAACTTTCCCAGATATGATGGTAAATAATACAGATCTATTCAACAAAACTAGGGACTGGTTCAATAAAAATAAACTTGTACTATATGAATTGAAGACAGATATGATTTTTTTCAACATTAACAACATTGATTATCCAGTTAGGGTGGATCTTCAAAACTCTTCTTTTGAACTGTCCCACAACACCAAATTTTTAGGAATTTACATCGACAAGAACATGAATTGGTTTTCTCATATTGATAACCTCGCAAACAAACTAAGAGGAATATCGTATGGAATTAGAGTTACATCAAAATACCTGCACAATGAGGCTACAAAAACAATATATACGGCTAACTTCGAATTGGGGGCTCGATACGGAATAATTTTTTTGGGATAGCAATCGAAATATTGAAAAAATCTTCATAGTTCAAAAAAGAATAATAAGAATATAATATAAACAAACCTGCAGAATAGTATTCAAATCCATCAATATAATGATAATCTACGCGATTTATATCTATATGAATGCCTAATGTTCATTTATAAAAATTCACACCTCTTCACTGAGAATATACCTGGTCATAAGTATCTCACTAGAACAAATGAATATATGTATCCCCTTCATAAACTAACAGCAACTGAAAGAAGGCGACCCCTATATGTCAATTAAGCTTTTCAACCATCTTCCTAAAAAATAAAACGAACTAAGGAAATTGGAGTTTTCAAAAGAGAAATAAAAAAATTCTCATAGACTTAGAGCCCTATGATTTGAACGCATATCTCGCTGGAACATTCATTTAAAAATATTTGGAACAAAAAAATCTGAACCTCCTTTTTTGACGCCATTTCATTCTATGTTATCAACCTTTTGCAACGAGAGTTTGTAATCTACTCTGAAATAAAGCTGTTGTTCATTATTATTATTATTATTGAAAAAATGTTTGACTTGAATTCATTTCCGGTTGAACCTCCACTGATATAGAATTATATTATCAGTAGAAGTATTGGGTTCCAAATATTAACATTTTTTACCCACAATACACCTAATGGAACCATGTACAATGATTTCTTCATCATCAGGAATATTAAATTTTTTTCTGCAATAATGATACTAATAATCTTATAAACAATAAACACCATAACTTGCATTTAAATATTTCGATCGTAATTTACAATTATTCAATCTTTACTTAAATTTCCTGGTGTTATTATTGGAAATATACAATAAAACTAGTTAGAAAATTCAAATTGAATGGAACACTTGAATATCGATCTTTCTGAAAAAAAAATCCTCGTACTTGGCTATGAATTATCATTCCTACATCCCAGTACACTGTAAGTAAATAAAGTGCGCAAGCGCCAGATTATTGCAAGAGGATGAAAATCAATGGTATCCTAATACAATGAGCTTAATAGGGACCAGACAAAATTTGCAAGATACGCACTTTCAGAATATTGAACGGTTCTAGATGCGAGTGGAGCACGCTCCCATACAGGGTTACAAAATCTGCACAACTTTTATCTACACAACTTTTAACCAACGCAATAATCGCAAGATTCAAATTTCATGAGTCAATTTTGAAGAAAGCAACATTTGAGAATCCGAATTTTTTTCGAAAATCCCTTCATATTGTCTTTTTAACATCATCCTACATAGTAGTTTCCCTGTTAATGTCATGAAGTCGTTACAGTTTTTGGTTTGATATACTTGAAAACCTACGGAAATGAGTGTGTCAAGTGAAATTCGTAGGTATCGCCTCTTATAACAGCAACGTTGAGAGAGTATGTAGGATGTGGCAAATACCTGCCGGAAAACAACTACTTCTCAGGCTAATACCACGATCGTCATTGAATTACATCCGATAGACATTTGTGTAACTTTCCACAAAGGAAAAGTTTTTGCACATGCTTTTCGTTCTTCCAGCAGCAGGACTTCACTGATATCAATTAAGTGATTTCTTAATGACCAGTTTCAGGATTATTCAAGTAACACTTTAATAGGCGATTTCTACTAGACAGTTTACAAAACAGCAACACGTGTTTAGCTAAACAATAGCCTCAAATGTTTTTCATACGGTTTCAGGGTATTACACTCATCAGTGCAGGATAAATCCAACAAGATAGCACATACGAAACTTACATCTGAAACAACTCTGTTAACTAGTAATAGCTCCATCTCGTGAACAAAGCTTCAAGCGGGAAAGAAGTTTATAAGTTTATTTCGCACATTCTACCTACCCGGTAGAATGTGCAAGTTTAAAATATTTATTTTTTAAGTATGTTTGTATCTGTCCTCGGTTGATTTCGAAAACGTTTACTCAAAATATAATTGATTGGAATGTTAACAAAAATTGAAAATTGATTCGAAATCTTAAATGACAATAGATATCTTCACAAATATAAACTACTCAACATATAAACTATAAAAAACTTTATTACTTTATTAATTGAAAAACGTTTCAACATTAAAATTTGGAAAATAATCCAGAGAGAAAAAAAAGATCATTAACTGCCGGTAGTTATTCCGTTAGGAAAGTAGCCAAAAGCCATTATGATTAAAAAACGACATTATTTAATCGACACGCGTTCATAAAGAAGTTCCTTCTATGACTTCTAACGAATGTAACAAGCAGATGATAAAATACAATGGAAATTCAATAAAAAGTATAAACAGGAAATGATCGAGCGAGTATGTAAAAACTGCACCAGAAACTTCATCATTCAGCAATTTAAAAATAATCTGAAACCGTCGAGCACATCAACAACGCCGAGGAGCCTGAACCCTGGCCTAGAGAACCTTGAAAGATTCGACAGATGTCGGACACTCATAGGCGGAACGAAACCGTGGATAATAAATTTTATATTTCAAATACTTTTTGCTTCATATTCGTTTCAATGAAGAAAACAGGACGATAAATTCACGTCATCATTTACTAATTACTTCGACAATTTTTATAAGTGTTTTTTTTTAATTTCAAGCAAAATACACAAAATTATCAATATGAAACATATTAATCTTCCCTTACTAACTTCTACATCACGAGGAGTCTTTTTTTCGAAATTTTTTACAGAAAGTGTAGAAAAAAAATTGGAAATTCTTATTACAATCGAGAAAACTACTTTTCGAATTTTCTTCATCAGATTATTTAAAATCTAACTTAAATAATGTTTCTCATGACTCGCCAATGTTATACTGAAATATATATTTTGAAAAAGAGTCAATACTCACTACGCATTCTGCAAAAACGATTATAAATTGATCAAAAAATTAGGGGTTTCAGGAACGAATCTAACAATGTTCTATTCGAGAGAATACAATTTGAAGAATGTAAAGTTCATTGCCAATTTCTCAACAATATAAATAACAATTGTGGTTTGGAGAGGATATACAGATTTTTTTTCAATTAGTTGAGTGATTCAATTTTTAATTTCCTATTAGAACAATGATGACAGAAGCTGATGTACTTTGTATAAAGTCCATAATCACCTGCTCTTCGGCATTATCCCATAATTGTTATTTACCAATTTATGAATATGTTTGTTAATTATAACTATAATTTTTATAGGAAATTGCTGTTATTGAAATTAGAAGAATACACTTCTGTGAAAAACTTTTGCCTCGATGACCTCAAAAAAATCGGTAATAGATCTTCCCACTATTTCGGAATTTTGGTGAATTACTCTGTGTATAATAGAAGTAATAATTTGTCAAATACCTTCAAGATTTTCAACTCAGTGTAAGTACCAATGTTGTTATAGGACTATGACAGGTTCCATGTCTTAAGTTGAAGACAAAAACAAAAGGGATCTTTAGAAAATAACGGACTCCAAAAAGACTAAAAATCTTTGTGAAGTATAGATAATAAATACCTACCAAAAATTTCCACGAAAGCCCCTGACTAAAGACGCACGATTTGGTTCGGAGAAACCAGTTTACCTTCGCTTTCTCACAAAAAAGGCTGAAAAGACCACAAACTCCAGAACGTGTTGCCACTTCTCTATATTTATAGTGGTATAATAAGTTAGTAACTTTCGGAAGAGAGAATTGCTTCAGTTAGTTATTACTAGGTACTAATAATTTAATGCAAAAGGACCATATAAATGTACATCTAAGTATTAGGAATGCACGTCTTTTAAACAATATTAAGTCAATGAATATTATAGAGTACCCAGAGCTCCGAAAGCAAAAAAAAGATCAAATATTCTCAAGACATATTAACCGTGATTTTTTTTGTAAATAAAGCGGTCGATTTTTAATTTAGATGGAGACATATTTTTATGATAGCTCACCTCGATACGTGTTTCAATCACCAAGATTATCTTCAAGACAAAGATTAAACTCAATTTTAAGTTCAATCTTCCTCTTGAAGATGATCAGTTGGTGGTCGAAACACGTGTCGAGGTGCTAAAAATAACGGTTTCGACTTGGGGCTAAAGTCCAGTAATATTCATTCCAAATTAGAAAACCTTGCATAACTTCAACAACAGTCATTCAAAACTGCATTAATTATTGATTAATTCGTAGTAGATGCTCGAAGTGTTTTTCAATTAATCACCATACATGAATAAGTTATTCTCGAAACAATTCAAAATCGATGTTTTTGGCTTCTGCATTTTTTCCATAACGAATGTACCTTGAAAATATTTGATCCGTTTCCTTTTTGATGCCGCATCCTGTATCTTTGGATATATGGATGTAAACAGTTTAAAGATTAAGTGTTTGAATTTACATTTTAAACTCGAAAGATAAAACTTAATTGAATTATTATTAGACCAATTAAAAACAAAAGCGCATACATTATTCGTTACGATTATTGCAATTTGTACGTATACTTTTGGATAACAATTACGCGTGAAAATAATAAAAATCAGTAGAGAAAATTGCGTGTCGCAAAATTTGATAAGGTTAAAAATAATGAAAACCTAAAATATTCATACGAAATATTTACATGAACTTTCAAGTGCAGAATGAATGCAATATTATCTGTTCGGCTATCGTCCATTTCCAAACCACAACCCTATGAAGTTGAAATTTGTGCAAGCTCAAGATTAACGAGGTCTTATCTATGAATGTATTTTCATATTTTTATTTCTTTCTTATATTCTTTCTTTTTTTGTCGCTATGAACCAACCAACAATCTATACAATATACACTGAATACTGGTCTGCATGGGTGTATAGTTCAAGTAAACGATATAGTGCCCCCTACCTTCCAGCAGTTCCCCTTTAATAACAGACACCTCATTTAAAATGTAAGCATATGTAGAGAGATTTTTAGCTACATTTAACAATGCGTGCATCCCGGAAAAAACGTTCATATAAAGACTGAGTTTGGAACATAATTATTCTCTTCATATATTTGCACTAATCTCACTCAGTCTCTTAGCTTTTTCCTATATTGAATAGGATTATTCACTGCTTTCAACACAGATGACTTTGACACCTCGTAACAAAATAAACGTTTCGTCTTACGAAAGCCACGATTTTTCGAACGTTCGAATAATTTTTTTTTCTGCATTTGGTTTGTTTGGGTAAATGAGTTTGAAATTCATTCACCGGCATTGATGGTAAAAGTATTCGAGATATTCATCGACGGCCACTTGCATGGAACGTTCTTTCAGGAAGCTCATACCACACACGGTCAAAAGCCTTAGAAATATCAATCGCAACAGCTCATGTGTTCAACATCGATAATAAGTTCTATGGCTTGATGTAACTAATGCCTTTTATTAATAAGGTGAAATCAGAATAAATCTATTTACAAAAAAATTAATTTTGGTGTAAAAAAGCGTGGGGTCCCAATTTGTCAAACAGCTCCTAACCAAGTATTTTTAACAATGGATATTTAGCACCCCACTTTTTTTCACAACAAAATTATTTTTTTGTAAATAGATTTATTCTGATTTCAGGCTTATTGAAAGTCATTATTTATATCGTTCGGTCTGTAGCCGAGTGGTTCGACGTTTGTGCTTTGGTCACTCAGTCAATCGACCGATGTGTGATTTTCACTCGCTATCGTCCAACCCGTGTTAGGAACCACACGTTAAAAGATAAGACCTCGTTAGTCCTTAACTCGCACAAGTTTCGAGTATTGTCGTTCGCAGAGCTGCAACAGCTGGTTAACGGAAAAACATATTTTAAACATACATATTTTTTTAAACATATCAAGCAATAGGACTTATTATCGATGTTGAACACAATCTTGAATTAGTTTCGAATTATTTTTTATTTTTTAGTTTGTGTTGCTATTAGAGCGGATTTTAGTTTTTTTATAATATTATATTTTAAATTTAAACACCAATCGAGCAATCAGAAATAGAAAAAACACTTGTCTCATCGACTCATCATGCTAATAATTGTTCTCATGGTATTGTTAAATAACAAATGTTTCGTTGAAAAATGGAAATTAATGGATAAAATTTTATAATATTACTTCCAATAAACCCAACTGACAATCCTGCATAATTTGAACTAGTTGTCACTTGTCTGAAAATTTCAGTTTGTAATAATTTGTGAACATCATGCACAAACCAACATCATATGTAAAAATTACTACAATATGTTCAGTACATATTGTTAAGTGCAAGTGGTTTAACAATAATTTACCTCAACCCCTTTCCAAGATCTGCCTTCTGGTTTTATCATGCAGATTGGAACTGTCAATTCGGTTAATATGTGAAACTATAATAAAGAGACTTTGCAACTATAAGGACCAGTTTTCTAGGTAAAATAATAATTTCGTGAAAATTCGCCAGTTCGTCTATTTTATATAGTTCCACCATATACATAGTACACCTTCCTTGGGACGCCTCTAAGGTACAAACCTAGAGCTGGTACAAATAAAAAGAATCAAATTCAACCAGCACTTTAGTAGGAAATAAATGTCTGTCGGATATAACTTAACATCCAACGTGGTATTTGCCAGGGAAGTAGTTGTTTTCAGACAGACGTTTACCAAAGCCAAATGTGTAGATAGATGGGGGAGAGATCAATATTTCGAAATATTTATTTCTTTATAGGTATGTGTCTCCCCTCGATAGTTTTCACTTTTGAAAATGAAACTGTTGACAAACCAAAGATATATTTACAATAATGAGAATATACTTTCAAAATGCAAGCTTGAATGCAAGATGAATTACAAGATAACTGAAGTTTCTTTTTAGAACTCGGTAAATGTCTAGCCATTCTAAAACCTCCAGAAAAAATCAGGATAGTTCTACATGAAACGGAACTCTATTATAAGCACGTTGCGATTTAGTGAAAAGTTTATTTTACCAAAGAATATACCTATTCCACCTACTATATTTGATATTTATATATTTATTTCCCCACAGTTTTCTTTAACGAAAATACCATTACTAAATGTAATACGTCAGAAGACTATGCGCATAATTATATAATGATGTTAATTATCTTATACAGGTCATTAATAATAATTCTCTCTAAGAGCTGTTTCAAAAATTTCAACACATCAAATTCAACTATAAATAGCGATGCTCTTGGTCTTGAATCAGCTCTGGGCACACCTTACTTTTAAGAAATGTGATGCCTTGGGGTATGTTTTAATAGATATAATGCTCAAGAGGAATATATTGATGGTGTTATTGACCCAACGTGAAATTAAAAGTCAGAGACTGGACAGGAAGTTACGTCGTTCGGAATTTGTGTCTTGTTAAAAAAATAGCAAAAAATATTGGAAGTATTTTGGTTTTCTCAGTTGACTGGCATTGGCAATATTCAGATTAATAATCTAGTTCACAAGTTGAAATTCGTGTTCTATAGATAGATGAAAATAAAGTTTGTGAAGATCAAATCGTAAGGTGTAGTTTTTAAAATTACTATGGGTCTTCATCAAGTAACTGCCGAATCAATAAGAAAAATATATAAAGCTCCTAAAAACATATGAGATGGCTTTCTGAGTAAAAAATGAAGTATAGAAAAATATATTTTAATGATTTTACAGCATACAAAAAATTGCATCTGTATTGAAAATAAAAAAGTTTTCAAAACAAAAGATTCCTTTACAGCATGTATGCATCGCCGCTGAATCCACATGAAATATTTTTATATCAATTCAAAAATTTGAACGAATTATGGTGTCATCAGAACACTTGATAAATGAACAACGGATAAAATAAAAACTTTTCCCGACCTCCTTATTACAACAGGCGAGATAAAAATTCAAAATAGGTTAGAAAAATTTTGAAGTTACTTCTTTGCATGAACTACAAAAATCTATATAGTTTATTTTGAAAATAATTGCTTTCTTTCTTTCGAAGATTCCCACTTTTCGTATAAAGGTGATTTTTGACAGTTGAAAAATTATTTAGATCTAAAATTGTAAAAATGGTGCCAAAAATAATTTTTTTACAAATGTTTTTACCGTTTTCGCAACTATTAATGTCAAACAAATGACACTATGTACTATTTTTATGTCCTTTATTAATGAATCATTTATTGAATGATTAGACAAGGCTAGTATAATATGACTTTTAACAATTTTGTCATCCTTAAGAAATGATGATTAAAGAAATCCTATTTAAAAAAAAATTCATTATTTATAATTGTACCTTCCATTGTTTAGCTAGTCATAGAATTAAAAATCATTAACTGTATATTGAGTTGAAAATTTGAAAAAGCTATTAGTTCAGTTTTTCTGAAAATAATTAAAAATTCAGAAACAGTAATGTGTAACAAAAATATTTGGATAGCGGCTGCTTGATTTATCAAGAAACAAACTGATATAACTTTTAGATATACATTGATGGACCTTCAGCATAATTCATCTTAGAAATAAGTTGAAGCTATTGTCGATTAGCTGTTAAAACCAATTGTTTATGAAACATAACTTTTTTGAAGTTTTCGTATTTTTTGTGAAAACTTGTTAAATATTGCAAATAGGGTAATGGGCTTCAAAGCAAATGTGAAGTTGAGGTATTTGGCAAACTATGTTCCAATCACTTCTATTTCTAAAATCATGTCCTGATGATAATTTCGTTAGCAAAAAGCAGTGATAAAGTTCTAACGTGGATAAAGTGTCTTTAAGATTCTTTTTATGCCAGAGGTTGCAAATCCACCTATCAAATTATTTATTGAAGCCAATGTAAACAAACCCATCTTACTAATGTGGATTATGATACATTAAATGAAATCAATAAAACTGCTATAGAAAATTCTAAATGAGCGATACTTTCTCTGGTGTCAACGTTGTGAACTAGTCATCAATGAGTATGTATTTTTGTAGCAGTTATAATATTAATTCAAGTATATTCGTAAAGATTTGTCGGATATAGCTTTCTCCGCATTCAAATATTAGCGATTCAGACTATCAGTTTCCCTCAATGTAAGCAAAAAATCTTGATGCAGTTGCGATTTTCATTATTTTCCACGAAAAACTCAGGTTGAAGTTGTGATGGAAACTATTTCAGGATTAAAAAAGTATGCAGATGAACACCAGAGTCCTAAATGAATATGTTGAAAATTAAGAAAATTGTCTCCACTATTTCAGCCATTTTATATGGTTGAAACACCTTCAACAAATAGGTTTCACTTCAGACAAATCTCCATATTCTACTTACTCGCCTTAAACTCAATAAACTGCCAACAAAAAAATAATTTTGGTATAAGACGAAACTCAGAAAGAGGCAGAAATCATAAGCAAGTACAAAGGTATTAAAAAAAATAAATAGAACACCAACAACCAAGTTTCTGAAATTCAAAATACTTTAAAAAATTCAAGAGAAAAATAATAGCATCTTTGAAAATTATGCATCACACTTCTTAATAAGAGTTCGACCATAACAAATCAATAAGAGTGTTCATGGAAACTTCACTAAGCCAAGAAATTTGACCAATATTCAACTAATAAGAAGAAACTTAGGTCAAAATGAAAATGAGCATGTGGCAAATTGAAATATTTACAGCTTTCATTGACCCGAGAAATTCCAAAACAATTATTTCAAATTTGCATCTATTGTAATAAGAGAGTTTTTTTGTTTATATAGAATTATTTCCAATAGTATAGCAAAATAGCAAATGAAGAATAATTGTGGTATGTTAAATTGTGCATAAATGGGACTTGTTTTAAGTAGTCTTGATTTTAAGTCTTAGGTATTGTTGCATAAACCCACTAATAATTCCAAAAAAATATTCACAACAGGAATGATATGTTGGTAAACATATAGAAGAAGCATTTCCACGAAATAAACCGTTTCTGTAAAATCCTGAAATGTTCACCAACAAAATAGTTGAACTATTTCGAAACAGAGGCTCAAAAAACACTAGTTGGGAGTCGTTATTGAACTTATAACCTAGATTCAAATCCCTTGTATAGGAACAAATTCAATTTGTGTTTTGCCTGTGGAAGCTATCAAGTAAACTACAATTCAAGATAAATGTATGTACACTTGATTAGCAAGTAACAAGTTTCAATTATCAATTAGCAAGGAGCAAGTAAGAAAAACGATGTCAATAATGGAGTCAGTCACAATAAAATAGTAGCCAAGCACTCAAAATTTTACTGAAAAAGAATTCTGTAATATAGACTATTGTAAACTTTTGCTGCATATCTTTCAGCACAGCATTATTATAATTTTCCACTTCTTCGGCTACTATAGAAACAAATGATTTAAGAAACTAAACGGAACAACACATATAAAGTTCTGAAATTTGAAAATTATTATATCAGGGTATCCCTCATTTCTACTGTCTGTGTTCCAAACTGTAGTTTTCCACTTCTTCGGCTACTATAGAAACAAATGATTTAAGAAACTAAAGAAACAAACTAAACGAAACACCGCATATAAAGTTCTGAAATTTTAAAATTATTAGATTAGGTTATCCCTCATTTCAACTGCCTGTGTTCTAAACTGGGCCAATTAGCGATCATTAGCGCGCTAAATTATCTACTAGCAAAATATTTGGAACAATTCAAATAAGAAAGTTAAAAGTCGGTCAACTTTCTATTTGTATTGAGATATTTTTTATTTACGTGCTCCTTCCCCAGTGGTACCCCTACATTAGAGGCAATGACTAAAATATCACTGTGAGAGGCCAGGATTTATGGCAAAAAAAAAACTTACCTTCCACCTTTCAGCACATTTCTTCGAGAATTCGGCAAAGACGACATTTTCTTCAGGGTGTTTTTTCTTATGCTCTTCTCTGCATGTTTGAACAAAGAAAGCATAAGCAGTCATACGGCCCCTGGGCCTGGCGTCAGCTTTTGCACGCGGCATTCTTCCTTTATGAGGTAGTGGAGCTGGAGAACTTATTTGTTGATGCTGCTGCAAAACCTGCAAGCAAATTAGGACACTTCTAAATTTAATAACAGTGCGCCTTTAATATTAAATGAAGCCCCTAACACAAAGGGCCAAAAAACAGATTAACAAACAATGATTGACAACTTCCACACAGATATTGAATGAAAATTGGAGGGAAAATATTGGCTTCACCTTGAATTGAAAGAAACAAAAAGTGCGGCGTTGCCGCTTGTCGCGTTGCTGCAAACTATTGCCGCAAGGTGGCGCTGCCAAACTAAGGGTACCGGAAATATATTTTTTTGTATATTATTTCCAATGTGCAAAAATCAATGAAAAAGCTGAGCTATTTCAAATGATTCTAAATTTTGGATTTTATACATGTTCATTGCAACATTATGATGTTATTTCAGAACAGTTGTGATGTTAAAATTAGAATTTTGTTAAAAATTTTGTTAAGGGTAATTTGAATGATATCTTTTAATGACAACAGCAACCTCGCAAAGCTGTAGATCATATGAACACATTTAAAAAAAATCAAATTGAAAAGTTTATTAGGGAATCATTTTATTATGTCATATAACTATTTTCTTCAGGCAACTATTTTATATCTTTTTTTTTTTCAGATTTTCATCTGTATCTATAGTAAGTCAGGTTATATTACAGGTTAGGTTTAAAACTTTTGTCTATTTTTATGAGTCTACTTTAAACTGTAATATCTCAGTGAATACTTGTTAAATTTACTCGAAATAAGCCACATTTGATTCAGTGCACTTTTGAAGCAATCTAATACATAATGTTCAGACTAGTCAATCCTATTGTGATTTCCTTTGATTAAAAGTCAAAATAAACCAGGAATCTAAAGGTTTCAAGTCAATATCTTTATTTTATAACTTTCAAATTATTGTCAATGTCAACACAACAAACAAAACCATAATCAATTATTTTAACATACCAAGTGAACAAAAGTTAACAAAATTAATTAAAAGCAACAACACATAATGATGTTTTCAACAAATTGAAAAAATACTTTCAAGAGAGATTAAGAAAAACATTTTTTGGCTTCTCCACTTCTCCATCATTGAACTTGAATAAAAAAAATGGGAAACTTTCCAAAAAGGATGATGAAAAAACTAAAATAAAAACTATACAATTAACATTCATATTCAACCCGAAAAAAAAATTCTATAGAAGTTTACCGCAGTTTTATGAGAAAAGTAGTTTCAGACAGCTAGATTTTTACTTTTTTAAATACTGATATAAACTATTACATATTCAATAAATTGGCAATAAAATACTTATTTCTCAAAGACTTATTTAAAAGCAAAACTCAAATACTTCTTGTATGTAAACAAAATATGTTTAGACCTCAGGGTTCACCTTCTTGCATTTCAGTGAAAGCGATTTCTGATTCGTTTTCTATAGATTTCATAGTTGGCGTCTTTGTAAGGAAAGATTTCCATATGTTACTTTTACTCAGGATTGGACAGTGTATTTTCATAGAATTGACAGGTGACACAAACGGTGACGGAAACGGTGTTGCAATTGGCAACACTAATTTTTTGGCGTCAGCGGCCGGAATCATCAGACCACACCTCATTTCAAAAATATTCAAGATCTACCTGACTTTGCAGTACATACAAGTTTTATGTCATTAATTTTTCTTATTTTTTTACCTTTTCAACGTTTAAAAGAGACTGTGTTCTCAAGAAACTCAAAATTTTCTATATTCTCAGTTACTGAAAAAGTAAGAGATTTTGAAAACTAAAATTTCCAAAAATGGCTTTCATAAAGTAGAAAGAATTTGTTAATATTATGCTGTAATACAAAAGTCCTGAGGACGAAGTATTTTTGGTACTGTCATAATAGCAAGCAGAAAAAAATGTATACCAAATTCAATACAAAAATTAAGTCAAACCTGTTGATGCTGCTGATGATTATTGTGTAACTGATTATTTTGAAGTTGGTTGTGCTGTAACTGCTGCTGGAGTTGGTGTGTTTGTTGCTGCAGCTGTTGCTGTCTCGCCTGGGCTTCAGCTATAGCCTGATTGTGTTGCTGGATGGCCTCCTGATGATGCCTCTGAGCCTCCTGGTGCTGTCTTTGGGCCTCCTGCTGTTGCCTCTGAACTTCCTGGTGCCTCTGAGCCTCTTGATGCTGTCGCTGCACTTCTTGGTGCCGCTGTACAGCTTCTTGATGCTGTCTATTGGCAACCTCTTGTTGCCTCTGGGCCTCCTCCTGATGGCTCTGAGTATCGCTTTGCTGAAATAAATTTAAAAATTAATAATAATATCCCATACATGGCGTCTCTGGAAAGGGAGATGTCATCGCTCTGAATATGTATGAAGCAACTCCATAGTGTCACAAATGATTAGTGAAGATGAGCATTGAATTCAATTAGCACTTTTATGATTACTTATACCGGATCTGCTTTCTTACAGTAGTGTTATTTATAAACTTTTATAGAATTCAAAGAAACATGAGTGAAAATAGTCATACTGAAGATTGGTTGCGACGGTGATTTAGAAAAATCGAAAGATGAAAGGATGTCTCATTCAGATACATTTCACTCTCGTTTGCAAGAAGCAAATAGCCGAGCTATTGGTAAAAATATTTAAATAATACACTGTGTTTTAGCAACCTATCTTGCTAGATAATGGATGTAGAGATCTAATTCGAATGGGGAGACGTGGAGGATAGAAAAAATCTCAAGTGTTGCCAAAAGTTATATAGCGGAAATTTCAAATTCGAACAAAATGCCGTTCAGAAAGTTTTAAAATTCCGAGTATTTGAAATATTGTAAAAACGGATATGTAAATATCAAGAAAACACTTTACCGACGTTTCGTCTCGCGGACACCACCATCGGCTTTTTTTATAAGAGCCATATCTGATATTTACAGTTTTTGAAAGCCCTCTTTTTCCAATGATTTATCACAATGTGGCCGTTTTTTTTACAATAATTAACGTAGTAGTAGGCGTTGATTTTTTTTTCGTTTGTCAAATTTGAATGACATTTTCAGTGACATTTCAGTGAAGAAAAATGCAATATAATGGAATTATTAATAAATCGATGAATACAGTGTGAAAATATATAAAATATTATCTGAGACAACTTCATCGAATAGTTGTGAAAACAACTATTTTTGTGGTACAAAAGAATTGAAACAGTATAAACGTTGTAATAAATATCGTGTAAACTCTGCCAAACTATAGTCATACTTCATCAATTGGGCTTAAAATCTGATAAACTGGCGACGACTCACGATTGTATAGCTATCTCTTTTCGATATATTGAGCGCAAGCTATCATCCAAACATAAGGTTTTCTCTGAATGAATGTGAACATTAACTGCTTTTTTTCACTTGAAGGTGAAAAGTAGGTATGTTACATTAAAATATCTGTATTTTTTATCTCGACTTTCTTAAGTTTTTAGAATGTAGAATGAATAGATCCATAGTGCCACATAGTTCTCAGCAAAAATATTTTTGATGTGCTTTTGTAAGGTTTTGGTTCGAAACGAGAGGGGTAACGTTAAATATTCATAATTATGAGTAGTATAGTAATAACGTAGTCAATTATTTGTTTCAAAGTTGTTTAGGTAACCTGACAGATGTATAGAACACGAACATTATTTCACTCTACCTGATTGGCAACGCTACGTTTGTCAATCGATTTATATTTGAAACAATTGATTCCAAAACGTTCTAAGCAGATGTAGAGAGATGTCCGGCTGCATTTAATATTGAATTCTTTCCGCACTAAACGTTCATATAACGGGTTCAAGGTTGGAACACAATTTTCTTCGTACATTCTATTTATCTCCCTTTGTATTATATCTGGACTAATTTTACTGGTAACTTTAATAATTCCAGCGTCTCTTCTTTTTTTTTCTACATTGAATGGGATTGTTCACTACTTCCCATACGGTTGTTTTCGGCACCTCCGTTAAAAACGACCACTTCATTGCAGCGTCTGTCTTACGAAAATCACGATTCCACAAACATACAAATACATTTTTCACTATGTCTTTGGAATGTGAGGATAAGTGAGTTCGACATTTATTTCCATTGACTTCCATCTGGGCCTTCGAATTCGTTTTAGAAA
>WOGN01002157.1:0-17308 GCA_015342105.1 Leptinotarsa texana
CATGAAGAGTATAATAGTGGTTTGCTAGGTTGAAATGTTCATCTATTTCGAACCTTCCAAAGAGTTTCTTGCTTCCGTTAGTTTTCAATATGGATTTTCATCAAGTATCGGCCAGTTCTATTCAATTAAACAATTGATGTCTTATTGGAGAAATACTTGTTGTGATTTCTGCTCTATCGGAGAATATATTTTCAAATCATCGGCGTATAATAGATAATGACTATGTTGAAAGCACGGGCCAATGTCATTAAAGAAAATTGAGAACATCAGCGGTCCCAGATGTGATCCCTGTGAGATATCGAAAGTCACTCGAGAAATTTCAGATATATTATCATGAAGTTTCACAATCTGACACCTATTACGTAGGTAGGATGAAATCCACCTCAGCAGACTGCCGTGCACATCAAAATTCTCCAACTTGATGAGGTACTGTGGTGAACCTTGTCGAAAGCTTTAGAAAAATCTGTATACACAGCATCCACCTGAATATTGTCATCCATATGATCCAACGTTCTTGGTACAAACGCAGGAGCCCAGTCACACAGGAGCGCTGACGATAAAACCCGTGTTGAAAATTTGTTAGGCGATTTTTTGCCATGAAAAAACGTTGGCCTGTTATTATTCCCTCGAATAGTTTTCCAAATATACATAGAAGCGATATCCTTCTATAAGGTTTCCACTTTCATAACTGGAACTATATTGGTTGATTTCCAATTTTTAGGAAATATTTCCGTTTTCAGTGAGTGATTGAAGATTATGTACAATGGCTCGATTAGTGACTCCACACAAGACTTTATAAACATAGAAGGGATATTGTCGGGGCCACAGCTTTTTGATATGTCAAGTTTTTGAATTTGTTGCCGTATTTTCTCTTTATTGATTGAGTCAATGCAGATTGTACTATATGCCGAATTTAAATCTAGGGCAACATTTGATGGAGTATTATCACTTTCGTAAACTGAGAAACATTCAAAGAAGTCGTTGCAGATATCCTGAGAATTTTCGAGTTTTTGTCGATTCAGTGACATACTGAATGGTATTCTTTGTTGATTTTTTCTGTTGGAAATATATGACCAGAATTTGTTCACATTCATTGCCATATTTCTAGATTATTAATGTATTCGGAGTAATCTGAATTGACTTGTTTTTCAATATCTTTACGCAATATTGAAAAGTAGTTGAAGTAATCTTCTTCGTTTTTGTATGTTTTCCATTTTTTGTGTAGTTTAGATTCACTTTTTATCAGTTTCTTTGTATTATACAAAATTCAGATTGGATGGTTCTTGTTTATCATTTTTGATTGTAGGTGTCTCGTAATAATTTCATTAATTTCTTTATAAAAAAGGCCAACAATGACATCAACATTACTGTTATTTAAGAGACAATACCAGTCTATATTCTCAATTTTCTCATTTATGATAGTATAGTTAGCCTTCCTAAAGAGCTTACTTTGATGAGATATTTTACCTCTGAGAACAATATCAGGAATTTCTGAATTTATTTCCAAAGCGGGATGGTGCAGCGGTGCAGTGCAATGCTTTACTTTTACATCATCAACATTTGCAAATTATAAATCTAAGATCCTATTGTTATGATTGGTAATACAATTGAATTGTTCGGCATCCAAGAAGGAAAAAGTGTCATCTATAGTTTTGGCTGGCGTACCAGGGTAAAAATTATCTTTATTTTGTTTTGTCCAAGAAATATCGGGAGCATTATAGTCAACAATGATAAAATAGAAATCATTGTGATTATTATTTACTATTTCACATACCCTATTCAAGTAGTTTCTGATATCAACAGTACTTGCATGTGGGGGAATATAAGTGCAACAAAAAATAAACTATTTTTACCCTTTTTAACTGAATCTTGACCTATAGGTCTTAAACGATACCCTGTCCTGCCCACTCAGTTTTCACTATAACATTACAATTATCCTTAACTGCGATTAACAGTCTTTCTCCGTCCTTTTCACCGCTTACAATTGGAATTCAATCATTACGGTAAACGGAATAAGAGTCAGAAAATAGTTCACTACTATTAATCGAGTTATTGAGCCAAGTATCAGAAATAATTATAACATCGTGAGTTAGAGAGAGATTACATAGAAAAAATTCTTTAGTTGTGGTCCTCAGACCTCTTGTGTTTTGAAAATAAATATTCAACATTAATCGGTATAAAGAGAATATGAATTATTTTTACACTGATGAAGAAATTGATTGTTCATGATGTAGCCTATGTGAAGCTTATGATGGATGTTTGGAGTAGAAACTGAATAGGAAAATAAATTACTTCTTTGCATGATCCCTACATTTTTGCGAAGAGTTTTCTTTCAATTAATTACCTTCTTTCTTTCTTGAGAAGATTCTCACATTTTTTCTGTATTAAGATGAACAAGTAGAAAACCAAAACTTTCCTTTGCCAAAAATTGATCTCTCCTAAAAATATACCACTTTCAATTCGAAAAAGAGAGTTTAGGTTTCACACCACAGTTTTTTTCAACTTCATTATTGGAACGTTCTTTTTGGAAATGTGCGCGACAACTGCTGCATCTATCATTACCTTTTTTAAAACGGTTGATGCCATGGTGGAAATTTCATGGTGGATGGCATATTAGATGATTCTGGTGAATAAGACACCTGATCACTGTGAAAATTCAATGAAGAGCATACTCGGACATTCTTTACCCAACTGAAATATTTTCTTCATCAGAAGATAGCACCAACTTTGATTTTTCAAATAAATATCATTTCAAATAATTATTATTTTTGAATGTACAACAATTACTCGACTTTTTCTTATATTTCTCTATGCCTGTCTGTCACCGTTTTCGAAATATGAAATAATTTCAATTTTTCTTTTCGGAAATAATCACCTCTAATAATACTGATATCTATGGTACCGGAATTTGGATTGGAGTTAGGTGATACTTGGAGGCTTTCCACATTTCAGCGTAATATCCCTTAATTCAATACAGCTGTTGAAATTTGCTTTCAGAATGGTATTCCCATTCCATATTTTGTAAGTAGGTCATGATTACTATTTGACAGTAACGTTGTGACAGTCTTCCAATAAAATTGAAATTTTTGTCACTTTAGAAGTTTCAAATACCTTTCAAACGATGGAACAAAACTATTCAACGAAGTTCTTACGGAGTTGTTATTATTTTTGCACAGTACGGTAAAATTATCAGCAGAACATGTAGAAAATTCAAACAAAGGTATCCGAATATACCACAAATGAACCTCAAGAAATGTATACGAATTCAGAACAATTTCATTAACTTTGGATCAACTTAAAAAACAACAAAAAACTTGTCTCTACCCTAATTTCTGAAAACAACCAGGTCAATGGATATTTCCACGCATTTCTTGAGTCATCGATGAAAAGTACTGACGCAGATTTGAGTATAAAATATTCATCGTTCCAAAGATTCTTGCGAAGACATAAAATGCATTAGATATTATAAATTCACCAAAATTCAAGCAATGCAGCCCCAGGACCCTGAAGAGAGAGTTGAATTTTATGAAATGTTGTTATGCATTCAAAAAGAAGGAAGGAATTTTCAATAGAAAAAAATTGTCATTATTGATCTAGTGAAAATCCGCACGTCATAAAAGAAGCCGGATTTCAAGAAAAATTTAGTTTTAATGTCTTGTGTATGCCAATGAACAACACTTATAGAAACGCGATAATTGCCACTCGAAGAATATCGAAAATGTTGGTTTCAACTAGACGAAGTTCCTGCACATTCTACAAGAGAAGTGAACGCCAAAATGGCAGACTTTTTGACGATCGGTGGATAAGGCGCTTGAGACCACGAAGTTGGCCAGCGAGGTCACCCGATAATAATCCATTAGATTTTTGACTGTGGAAAATTTTTGAAGAAAAAGTTTACAAAACTCCTGTGTGTTGGAGAGGTGAATTGTTAGAAAGGATTACCCAAACATTTGAAGATTTGGATCCCATTGAAATCATATCTGCCACGACGAAGGTAGTCAACACCCGCATTTTGAAGTGCTTGGAAGTGAACGGTCAGTGATTCAAACATATTTTGAAATATTTTACGTGATTGTTTTACTTTTTCATATCAATATTTCCTCTTTCAAGTTTTTTCGTTATTTTTTTTTATTTAGCCATAGAGTTCTTGAGGTTAATTAGCGATAGATTCGCACACCTTTCCTTGAACTTTCTGAATGTTCTGCTAATAATTTTATTGTACTGACTGACTCACGAGTGTATGTTACTATTCAGTTTTGTTGCGTGTATCGTGTTCGTGTTTAGGCTTGCTCAATCTACTTATTCCTTTTAATGGTATAATACAAGAGTTTTTTAGAAGAGCTGTCTCAAATCAAGTATACCACTTTCTTCACACAGTTTATGACTAGAATAACGGGGGGTATATTCAAAATTGTTTTTGACAGTTTCTTATGAATTACTTCCAGTGGACGCAGGTAGGTTTTTGATACACCGCCGCATCCCATTATGTATTGTATATTAGATGAATTCGTACTAGTGAATGATAAACAACTTTTTTCAGTTTCAAATCAAAATTTTTTTGAACTGTCGAAATTTAAAAAGTATATATCTTATTTTTTTCACTAAATAATTCATGTGAAAATCCCATCTCGAATGTGAGTCTATTATAACTCCTAAATATCCAAGATGCGTACATGCGCCTATTTTGAGAGACTTCTGAATCATTAAATGCTGATATATCGGCGAAGAAAACTTGTAGTTTCCAAATGGTAGATAACAAGTTTCATTTAAATTCAGATGCATTTGTCTAAAATCAAACGAATCTTTGATTATTTCTAGGTCCATTTCTGCCTAGTCCTTTACCACTGACCATATTTCTCTGCAACACTGATAATGTGCCCAGATAAGCTTGCCAAAAATATCCCATTCAAATAATGATAATATAACCGATAAAATATCGAGATTTTCTCTTCGAACTCCACAGACTCTATCCAGATCACTCTGTCAAGATGTTTGTTCTGCTTATTGGAGTCCTTGGTGGAAATATGCCCTCCCTACTCTCAAATCTTAAAATCATACCGGCTTGCCCCACTAAAGCAGAAATCTTAGCTGCACAGATGCAGAAGGCTGCCATTCTTGGCTCACTGCGCTTGCTCAGGGCACATGATTTTCGGACACAATGATCACTTACCCCACGGTATGGAGAGTGGTCATTGGTTGATAATGCTGGCGCGCCCTCCCGAATGTATTGGGGCTTCGGGGGATAGGGCCTGACCAGCGCACATTACGTTGAAAAAAAAATAATAATAATAATAACATTTGCTCATTTACAGGACAATATAAAATTATATTTACAATACCTAACCATAAATAAAGAAAAATAAAATGAACAAAAAGAAAAACTAATTCTAATTACCTACTTCAACTACATGTTTGCAATTCTAATAATGTTATGAAGGTTACTGGAGAATTTATAACAATGGCAACAACTAGTATTGAAATTCATACACATAACGTATATTGGACAATTGAGCATAATGTTAGTTCTTGCTATGAGAGGTCTAAAAATGGACTGAGATCGTGAAACTGGCCGTGATACATTGAAGTAAATTTTTTTCAGAATTTTAGGACAGTCATCTTTCCCATCTAAACTAAAAAGTTGTAAACGTTCATATATAACATCATTACTGATACCTCTCTCTCTCTCTCTGGATAAGAACCCTCTATTCTGAAAATTGAAAATTTACAAAATTTTCTATGAATTCTTTCAATGACTATGTTATGAATCTCATAGAATGTACACCAGAATAAGCTATATGTGTTCTAGATTTATGACTGTTATAGGACACGAATTGTTTTCTACATGTCAGATAGGATTGCATCAGTTGACAGGCAATATTCGAAAAACCGAAACTCATTAGATCATTGAGCAAGACACCATGATCAATTTTATTAAATGCTTTGGAGAAATCCGAGTATATAACTTCAACTTGGCCATTGTTATCTAATGCTTCGGAAATAAATCAAGTGATAATGACTAGATTTGTAACAGTAGAACGATTAGTAACAAATCCATGTTGATGTTGAGATAGTTGCCGTTGAAGAGAAGCATATATGCTATTATATGAAATAATTTAAAATATTTTAGAAAACATACATAAAATAGATATGGGTCTATAATTCTCTATATATGCTTTTCCACTTTTGTATACAGGACATACTTTAGCTATTTCCCAAATATCTGGAAATGTTACAAATATCAAATACGAATAAAAAATTCTTGTTAAAGGTTTTGCTTATGACCCTGCACAATCATTTAACAAAATTGATGGAATCATATCTGAACCTAATGTCACTTTGTCCTTTAGTTTTTTAGTTGCAGATATAACCTCATTTTTTTAAATGGGGTAAAAATGAATATGAACATCATTGTTCACTGTACCAACTTTGTTCAAAAGTGAGCCTGATTTTGAACACATCTCACTAAAAAATATATTAAATTCATTAGGGCATTATGAGTAGATTTTCCGTCCCTGAATCCAAATTGTGAATCTGATAGTACTTTGAGCTCTTTGAGAAAGGAATTTATTCTTACTTTCAATATTTTTATTTTGTTGCGTTGGTCTCCTTTCCCACTTTTGAAAATCGAAGTAACTATAGATATTTGGAGACAAGTCGTAAAGTGCCCTATTTATATTACTTGAATAAAAATTTGTGATATGGGTTCCGCAACATAATGTATACAACCAGTTTTAGTGTTTCACTTTTGATGTTATCAATCCTGGGTGCTCTGTCATTTTTAAATTCCCTAATTAAATTCGGAACTTCGATTGGTGGTGAGTTTGAGGCATACATACTTTGGATTCATATTTTCCACGGAATTATAGATTTTTTCCCGTGTTGATAAACATATTGGTGAAGATACCTCCATATCATGAGTTAACACTTTCGTCTTCAGTTTTTATGAAGTTATTGTCATTTCTTTTATTTTCATTCTCATTTATTATATCATTTTAGTCTTCTACATATTTTCTGGGTTGTTTTTGTTTTTATTGATTTTGTTTTCATAATACTCATTTGAGTGAATTATCTTTCATCTTCGATTCAAAACAACTTTTCCCATACCGATTTTTATTCCGAATTCAGAAGGAAATATCTCACGAGATAGTAAATAATTTAGTTCAAGATCTGTCTACGCCAAATCTATTGATGGACTTTGGCTTAGGGATTTTCGATTCCGGATGCGATCAGTGGAACATTTTATTCATGAGACATCACAGGCATCCATTCAAACAGTTCGTTGATGTAATGAAGTGCAGATGACCAGATCAAAATATTTTTCATCTACTGATTTGTTGTCAATGATCAATTAACAATTCAGTCATGGTCACTTAATTATACTTTCATTATATGAATTGGTTCGATTTGGAAAATCCTTTTCTATGCAACTTTGCAACTTCTAGAAATGTCAGAGTATTGTTCGTTTCACTCAACTTTTACTTTGTCCAGTGTGAAGTCTCCGAATTTTTGTCAAAGGCAAAAGCTAACGAAAGTACTGAGTTGAGAAGAGATATTTCATCCGAAACTCCAGAAGCCTAGGCTTCGTAATACTTTCATCTTCTTTAATTTCAAAATGGTATTTCAGTTGACCTACCGATGTTTTTGTTCCGTAAAAGTTTCATCTTGTAATCCTGTCCCCAAGCAGAACGTTCTACTCATGTTATGAAACTTCTTCTAATGTAACAGCATTGAAGCTCGTCGTAAATGTGTTTGTTTCATTGTAAATCTCAAATTTTTAGTGTGAATAGTGATTTTCTCGTTTCTTATGGAGTCGAATTAACTTGTTTACTAATCAAGATGGGATTTAAATATACGGAGTGTGACTAGGAAGGTAGGTGAGTCTGAAGTGTAATCCGCGAGAGTTTATTGTGGCTCTCACCTATTCAAACATGACCGATTCAATCTTCCTTCATTACGAAGCTGATATTTCGTTAGAAAAGTTTTGAAAATTGATTCATTGTCATGATGATTAACCTGGCCCGAATGAAATATCAATATTCATGTAATTCAATCGAGTTCATCATGTATCTTACAACTACTGAAACGCGAGTCTATGCGAATAGATGTGGGAGAAAATAGCCCATTCTGCGAATGGGAATATGTGTCATAAAGAAGCTTTTTGATAAATCATACATATTTTTCTAGAAAGTTCAAATTCAGTTTTTAATTTTCTTCTGTTCCTTCGAATGTTTCTCATTCTTTCATTTCATTGGAGAGATAAAAAGTCAAAGTTTCTCCAGGAAAATACATTTTTCCGGAAATACCTCTTTTTCAAGAAAATTATTGCAACACAGTCCTGAAAGCCTATAAAGAATATGCCTTGTATATCACAAACCATATTATATTGATCCTTCATTCAGCACAAAAAAAGCTAATTACATACAGTCGCATGCAGTTAGTCAGAATATAATTATAATATAAAACACATAACACATGAAAAATACAAAACACAATCAACTTGGGTTATTCCCAGTTAAAAGTTGAAAAAAAATATATGCAATAGCATAAAGTCAGTACTAAAATGAATAGAGGTTACTTCAACATATGACGTTTTGAACTTAAACATTAAAATCATTCAGACCATTGAAAAATATAGAATTTTATGAGGAGCTTTTCACATGTGGCACATGAAAAATATTTCTGTTTCTCGTTTGATGTGAGTGAATCTGGTAGTTATAGATTATTCTATTAAGAAGATATGGAGGTGCTAAAACCATCTTAGTATCATAAATAAACACTACTGTCAAAATAACAAGTATTTGGAAACAGACATCCAGTTCATCCAGTTCGATGACAAGATAATGGTATTTGCTTCCCTCTATTTTGTAGCTTTTGTAAATTATATATACGGGGAAGTATTAATATAATAAATAGCGTTCTCAATGCCCAATTGTTTAAAATGTTGTGATACTAGGTAAAAATAGTTCAATTTGAATGCAATAGTTTTGATTGTATAGTTGGCATGAATTTTAAAACATAGCTTGTTATCTATTATAACTCCTAAGTATTTTACTTGATTTTCAACTGCAATTCCTTCATTACCGAGATGGCATTTGCATTGGCATTGGAAATTTCAGCGACACTACAATTACAGTAACTTCATTTCACTGCCGATCTCAAATATCTTCTTCTTCTCAACTTTCAGTATAATACAAATGATGATCTGATTGTTATTTCGATAATTTCGAGAAATTGATCTATTCGATCAACTCTTTGGGTGCTTGAAGTTAGGCAAGCATTTTCAATAAAATTTTATAAGGCATTTGGATTCCATTTTAATGTTGAGTTTGGCAGATATGTTCCGGATATTTCTGACCATATCTGAATTTACAATCTTTTACAATATTGGTTTAGACTTTCTGCAAGTGTAATTGTTCTATAAAATATTCGAACCTTGATTACCTTTTAATAACCACCATTGCGATGGTTACCGTAAAATATTATTTCATTCATAGATATCGAGGTCGATCACCCGTTTCTTCGGTGTCGATATTTTTCCACCTGTCGGACTTTCGAGCATCATTGTGGTCATGAACAAGTTGAGCTAGACTGAACATATGAATATATTACATTATATCGATGATCATATGATTGGGAAGGGGAAAAACACTGCGATGAGGTTTTTGTGGCTAGAGATGCTGACTCGAAGGCGTGGGAGTTTCTGGAGACATATTTTGTTCATGTTGTGGTTTTTCTACTTTATATTTGAAACCTTGGACTTTCATTTTCTCTTGGAATGAGAAAAATACCATCATCGTAGAGTAAGATTAAGTTAAGAGAACAAAAACAAATAGGAGACTTTTTGTCAAGCTATCAAAAAAAGAGAATAGTGAATATAATTGAGATTGAAATTCAGTTCTGGAACCACATAATGTGAGAGAATATAAGTAGGTATACCAAATGATCAGATTTCAAAAAGACCGGCCTTCGTTCGATCGGCACGAACCTTACAGCCTTTTCGGAATTGTCTAACTTCCAAATTTTCATGTGGACAAATCTGTATCTGGTACCTTACAGCCTTTTCGGAATTGTCTAACTTCCAAATTTTCATGTGGACAAAGCTGTATCTGGTGACAGCAGCTGCTAAAATTGATTTAAAAAGAAAAAATAAAATAAGAGAGAAACATTTGAAACAATCTACTAAAAATTGAATAAACAGCTATTTTTCTCTGAAATAAGAAATAATTTTCTGTTGCTGTTTCTGAATGGCCTCTAAACATACGAGATGGTCCCAGAAGTACTCGGTCCAACAAAGAAAACACAGAAATTTTGAAAAAAAAAATATTTTCTAACATAATATCCTTGCAGCTCTGTACACTTTTTCCAGCGACGTTGAAAAATAATTGGTGAATCTTCGATCACTGAGCCATTTTTTTAAATTTGGGAACATAAAATAATCCAAGGGGGCTACATTTGGCGAATACGGTCTTCGCCTTCTTTGAGTCCAATATTATGATTGTTTGGTCACGAATGTGAAGTGTGAGACCCATGTTTCATCTATGGTCCCTAGAATTCTGCTTTGTTGCTGTGAAATTTCGCTGAACACTCAACTGAAACATCTTCTTGATACTGTCTTTGCTTGAATGTGAGCAAACGTGACATCCATCTTGAATACAGCTTTCTCATATCCAAATTTTCAGATAATATATGATGTATCACACTTCTTGAAGTGCCTACTAATGTCTGCTAATTCGTGCACTTTCAGTCAAGGATCAATCAGTACCGTTCCGTGAATTTTTTCACAGTTTCTGGAGTCGTCATCTCATTTGGTCGACTACTGCAATGCTCGTCTTGACAGCTCGTACGCCCTCGTTTGAACTCTGCTACCCAATGTTTCACTGTTGTAAACGAAGGAGTAGACTCACCTAGAGTACATATGATCAGCTTTCATATTAGTTGGGCTGAGGCCTTCCAAATAAAAGTATTGTACCATATAACGATGGCCGATTTTCCCCATTTTCACAAATTTACCGAAAGCGTTCGCTACTGATGGCTGCCAAACAAACACTAAACAACGCAGCGTCTTCAAACTTGAAACTTATGCTCCACAGATTGTGTATTTTCTAATACACTGATATTTTATAAACAACTACCGTCATCTTCATATTCGGCCGGGTACTTCTGTGACCACCTTCGTAATTTACTATAATATAGTAATTATAATGGAACAAGACATCTTCGATCGAACATCTAAATATATAAATTCGGATTTGACCTAGTGTTTTTCGAATATCCATTGGAAATATTCATTTTCTTTACGCCTCGACAATTTATAATTTCAAATTTCGTTCAGATCACATTTTCAATTGATATAATTATTATGATCAAGTTATGAACAGTTGGACCCTGATTTGAGGAAGTTCATATTTTTTGACAATTTGTTTTCAGTCGTAGAAATAACTACTAATATAAAATGGTACGAAAAAAATACGGAGGATTTTGAAAAAGTAACGATGAAAAAATGCATCGGTCTCTCGAATCTATATTCTTCTTCAAAGTAGGTACTCTTATCCATACAGTTTTTTCACTAGTTTCACGAATTTTGAAACATTATTTTCTTTGAGATATATCAGAATAAATTTCAATTCTTCAAAAATCAATCGGCTTGAAAAATATTGCATTCGCGGACCACCATGTATGCTATCAAGTATTTCGAATATTATCGTATTTGAAAAAATTGTTCATTTAATATTGGTCTAGCTCTCAAAAATACGTTTATGAATTCTATAATGCATAGCTTAGATGGTAATTTTCAATTAGGCTAAAATAACGAAAACTTTTACACCCATTGAATGATGCATGGAAAGAGCTGAAGGGCTAAGAAATAAAAAATGTTGATTGTCTTGGTTAATGGGAAATTGCGAATCTAAGCTAACCCCATGAAGCGCCATATTATGATAAACATAAGAAACTAATTGAAGCAATTCGACGGTGATCCTTCGCCGATAAAATCTGGGCCGTAGAGTAGATGGAGTATAATAGTTTTCATGAATAAATTCACTACATAGTGAGCTATGTGGATCTGTGCAATGTTATGAAGCTCTAAAATTTTATCGTCGTGCAAAATTCAAAAACTGTCGATATTAAATTCAACGTTCTTTGTCACTGTGACGTGTTTTCAATTCTTCGATATTATGGTGCGAGCTATGGCATTGTCTATGATCTCGAATTCTTTATACCAGTTTCAGAAAGTCATCTGAATCAAAACATATTTGTCATACACTGTTGTCGATGATTCACTGAATATTTCATGTTAAACATGCATACAGCATAAATATGCAGTTTCTCTACCTCTTTTCCAACCGACATCTTCCGGGGTTACTAGCATCATTATGTTTGAACTACCAATAATTTATTGACTATACGAAATATTTTTCTGGGTATTCAAAAATCCATTCCAATAATATTAGAAATAATGATACTCTTATCTACTTCAATACTTCACCAGTCGTTTCACTTAACTTTATTTGATCATTTTCAGTTATTTTGGCATTTTTCACGAACTGACTGAATCATTGTATGGAATTTAATTTCATCCAGGAAGTGGTTATATGAAATGCTGTTTGCAAAGCGGCACTATATTTCATTCCCAAGTTATCAAAAGATACAATTATTACTCTGTCAGTTCGACCGCCGATTCAGTTAGTGATGGAAAATTCAATAGCAGATTCTCCGATGAATGAAACAGAATGTTTCTTGAGTCGACATCATTCTATGATAAACTGTTCTAATAATGCTTACTTCTAAATATATGTTTCGTTTAATAGTAGGGACAGAAAAAAATGCGTAGTTATTAAGGATACTGAAGAGATGAAATACTACTGCGGATGAATTGATGGTCCATTAATATGTGCTCCTGAATAAATCATTGATATAAGGCTCGGATGTAGACATATTCCTTTTTCCACGATATGCCGCTATTTCATGAAATTTGCGAGTGGTTAAGTTAGGTTAGGTCCGAAGTGAGTGGGTCTATTCGATCCTCCACCACAACCCGCAAGGGTTTAATGTGGCTCACACCTATTCACACTCGACCAAATAAACCGAGCTTCTTAACGAAGCCGATTAGTTTGTATGGTAATTGGTCTTTCAGGTCAGATGGTGAGGATACGGCTCTGCCGAACTCTAGAGACCTAATTCGGTCTCCACCAGAGTAGGCATAACGTATATGCTCTGCTGTTTCATCATTTCACGAGTCTTTGCATGTGATGACATGACAGTGACCTGTAAGAAGGCCTGTTAGACATCGTAGTTCATCGCTACTGTAGTCCAACAACTGTTTGGTATCAAGCTTCGTAGGATGAATGAACGCCTTGAAGTGAGCCAATCCTGGAAGATTCTGCCAGAATTCCATAAATCTTCTTGCCATCCAGGTGTTCAATGTTTGTTTGGCAAAGCCTGAAGCGTAGTCAATGACAGGTTCTGGTCCAATGAAGCTACTTGCAGCATCCTCCTTTGCAACGGAGTCAGCAGCCTCGTTGCCTTCCAGGCTAGTATGGCCAGGAATCCAGAGCAAAGACAATCTGTTGAGTAAGACTATCGAGGAGAGTCGTTTTTGGCAATTTGATACCAATTTAAACGTTGCTCGGTATTAGCCAAGAGCCTTCAACGCCGCTTGACTGTCCGAAAATATTTTAATTGACTTGTGTATGAGGTTGGCTTCTACCAATCTCTCCGTAGCGTAAATTTATGCTTGAAATACAGTCGCATAGATTCCTAGGCAGTGTCTGCTTCTAAAAACACTCACACCAGGAACCGGAAGGTCTTTTTGATCCACCTGTAAACCAACGACTATTTGCTCTCAATATTTCCTTCTTCCGGAAGATCCAGTCCTCTCTACTCGGGAAAAGTACAACTTGCGTGTGGACTATCACCTACAAACAGTGACATAAAAATTTCAGCAACAAAAATTCTCTCAAATTTGCTAATGACGCCAAAAATGGTATTATTATTATTATTAGATATTATTATTATTATTATTATTAGTATTATTAGATGAGAACGGAGAACTGCACATCTTGAAAATTAGGAATAAACTCCTCACCAGTTCTATCGAGACTTATTCAGAGAAGAGTAAATCAATATATTTCTCAAAATGTTGGATACTTAAGTGTCTTGAACTATCAACAATATCGTCAGATGTCCTTTCATATGACAGACTTCATTGAAATAATGCAATATTGAGAGTTTTCGATTGTTGCGCTTGATATTCGCAAGTCTTTTGACCGTATCTGGCATGAGAGACTAAAAAGTGAACTTATTATGGTTTTTCAGCTCGTCTTCGTCCATATTTTTCCAGCTTTCTTAAAGACCGCTTCTCTCGAGCACATGCACCATCATCGTTGAAGCGTCCATCTATATGGTTTTCAATCATTTTTTTTAACAAGAAATTGATAGAGATCCATAGATATCGAATATCCACGAATATCCATAGATAACTTTATCATTTCGAATGAACAGCAACCAAGTAGAATTGAATTTTAATTAAACGCAGGCATAATTTTTTTTCAAGTAACTGTTGATATCTCTTAGCACAGTAATTCTATTGAAAAGTAGCTTTTCGGAAAAAGTGAAATATCAAAACTCATTACAAATGAATACTCGATATCACTATTGTCCATCGGAAATATTTTGAAAGTTCTTTAACAATATTTCTTTCTGTTCATTTATTTTGGAAGATGAAATATTAATTTTATCATTTTTATCTATGAATTGCGCTATTTGTATGCTTTGTAAGTGGAATGTGGTAAATTTATTTTCTCGAGAGAGCTGGATTTCATTGTATAAACTGTAGAAGAGAGGATTTACGTAGAGAAATCAATATATCACTAGCGACTCGACCTGGCTTCACACGAAAAGTAGAACATATAATCCTATAACTTTTTCATGATAGTTTCACATTCGCTTCATAATCATAATTATTATGACCTTTAATGAAATTTACTAGATTAGTATGTTCACAACTAGTGATTTCAACTTTGAAATATATAGGTACATATCCCTAAACACAAAACCCAAAACAAAAAGCGGTCCCAACCTCTGGAGTGATTCACACTAGGGTATTAATATAAATTTTCCAATGATATATTCTGTATGATGCGAAGGTAATTATAAAATCGTGAAAACTAATTTTGTTTAAATATTTTATTTTGCGGACAATTCATATTTGGAATAGATTTTTATTTAGGATTGTTACATTCTACAGATCTATAAAATAATCAGAATATTGAAATTGAAAATAATAATAAATAATAATAATAAATTTTTATTTACTATTTACGGAAAATTTTGCGTTGTTGAATACAAAGATGAGTCACAATCAGCAGTTTAGTTAATAAAATGTAATTGTAATGTAATAACAAAGAACTAATATGTATTAAATGAAATTTATTATTCCTTTCTATTCGATTCAATTCAATATTGAATCGAATAGATTTTGTTTTGTTTAATATTTCTTTTTTACATTTTGTTTAGTATGATTCCTCCAGTGATAATATGTGTGTTTGATGTGTTGTTTGCTTTATGGTAATTCATGATCACTTAAATGAAATGAATAAAAACACTTTTGTCTAAATATTACAGAATTTTGAAATATGGATTTTATTAGAATATTCAGGTATGCTGCAAGGACAGGTATTTGAGACAGGATGCCAACTGAAAATTCTAAGGTTTGTAAAACTCATAAATTCAGGAGAGGAGTCTGACATGAATCACGTTGCTCGTTTAGTGGTATATGTTTCTGGTTTTTAATTGATTTGTTAATTTCCATGGCCTCCAACAGATTCATTTTTCTCCCTTTATTACATATTCGTAGGATTTTGAGGTTATCTTCATTTATCTTGCAGTATAATTCTTGAAGACGTTCGTACATTGCCAATTTTTTGTCCAAACAGACGTGTTCACGCAGTCTCATTTCGAAATTTCTACCAGCAAAGCATTCGCTACACTCTGTTCTATATATACCTGATTTTTTCATTCTATCCCATTTGAGGTTTGCATTATAGGGTTCTACCTACATTAGTATTACTTGTGAAAGCAATTTTGTATTTAGAGAAATAATTTTGAATATTTTCTGAAAGTTTACCTGATGCTACTCTACTTGACTATATTGTGTTCTCGACACACTCATAAGTGTTTTGTGAGTTTTACCTGATATTACCTTTTCTATTAGGGAAATTGCTCCTTGACTGTTCACTGCAATTCACTTAGTTATTTTTATTTTTTCTTGAAAATTATTTTCCGGTAAAGGGATTGCGAAAGCTCTGTGTATCATTGACCTAAACGCGGATAACTTATGTGAGAGCGGACTGAAAGAGTCAAAGGGAAGTTTACAGTCTGTGAACGTGTTTTTCCGGTAGATATTGATCTGAAAACTATTATTAACTCCTGAAATATTCAAATCTGAGGAGTTAAGCTCCTTGCTTTGTTCGATTTCTACTCTGAACTTAATTTTGTTACGCAGACCATTGACAAAGTTTAAAAATTGATTAATTTGTCTGTTTGAAACATCAAAACCAACCAGTACGTCATAAACATATCTGAACTAAAAAACAAAATGTTTCTGAGAAACATATTGTGGGTAAATTATACCCACTGTCGAGAACACAATATAGTCAAGTACAGTAACATCAATTACTCAGGTAAACTTTCGTATAAATAAAATTTACTAGTGCTATTTAAACAAAAGTGTTTTTATTCATTTCATTCAAGTCTCAGTTAGGCAACTTAATGTCTGTGTTTGAAAGTTATATTTTGACATATCTCTGCTCAGTGATATATTTTAACAATATATCCCTGAGCAGAGATAAGATTAGGAGTCCGATCCTGGAAACAGTTTCGTATAGAGCGATATTTCGAAGTTGATTTTGAAGTTATCAGAATTTATATAAAATGAAGTCAAATAGCACGGAATCTTACTTCTTAACATCATTGTACTGACGCAGGCAAATAAAACAAAACAGAAATCCACATTTCATCACTTGAATCGAGTCATTCCGACCGATATAACCTACAAATCAAAACAGCAAGGCTATTACCTGCCGTTTTCAACGATGATCTTCGGAGGACAGGTCCGTATTCAGCAATTCTAGTGGAACTAAGTTTAAAAATGAACGAAAATTCAAACGGGACTTCTAACTACAGGAGTTTCCCAAAATGAACACTCAACTACTAGAACATATTCCGAAACACTTGCTCATCAGCAATACCCAACGAAAGACCAAGCCATCATATTTTCATCAGTAGAAGGAGCTCAACTACAAGACTACCT
>WOGN01002158.1:0-17306 GCA_015342105.1 Leptinotarsa texana
ATGATACTATATCTTGAAAACAAGAGCTAATATATAATTTTTATGGTCACTTTCGGTTTTAACACGTGGAAATACATTAAAATTATCTAATTTCAACCCCGAAACAAAAACTTTGTTGTGTTGTGATAATCGGAGGTTTCGGCAACGATTTAATATTCTTAGAGTTTTGGTAGTTTACATATTCATCTAAAAGTTTGGAATTATCTAATCTTCCACTCAATCTGATCAAGCCTTCTTCATCAAGGAAACATTCCAATGTATAAAGGCGACTCGTATTGTTCACAATACCATGAGTCCCCAAATTTCATTTCATTGACTCCTTCTTCATTTTTATACATTCTTCTTTCCGTACAAACGAGTCTTCTTATGGATTTTTTTACTTTACGGTAAATGATGATTATTCTTTTTCCAAAGCAGTCCTGTTTCAAACTTGTCACCTATTCTTCGTATTCTAGAATCCATGATCTCTTGAGCTCTGTCTTCTCAGGATAAATATTGTCTTGAAGTAGGAAATGATCCCATTTTCCATTGTTCTTCAGCTAGGTCTTGAGAAATGTGTAATTCATCTTTTTCTTTCAAATCCACAAAACAAACGAATTTTTTATATCATCGTCACTATGATGTAGATTTCCATGAACTACCCAACCTAACAATGTTTTCGTGAGAGCAGGTCCATGCCAAGGCCACGAAATAATTTTCTTGCTTACCAACAATGGCCAATTGTCTTAACCAAACAAAATTTGAGGACGTACATCGATCATAGATTGTATTTTGTTGTCAATATAAGTATATTTCAAAGAAATCTGATCAATATCGACAGTTTGTTTTGGCAATGAAAGATTTTTGATCATTCGAACATGACTCAAATAAAAGTTCGAATTAGAATTACACGTTTTTGACGATATTTTGAAAGTAACAATTCTTGAGTCATCCTGCTCTTCTGTCTGATTATTTGTCCATTGGACACATAAAGACTTTTGAGGACCATCAAGATCCAAATCATCAGCGAGATCTTCATCAATTAAAGTTATGGTACTAGCATCTTCCGAAAGAGCATAAGTATCAATTTTGTTTGCCATTTGAAATAGAGACTGGTAAAATTTTCAGTAACACTCATCTATTTGATGAAATATGACAATAGGTTTCAATATCATTGATTTGGGAAGTAGAATTTGATTTTCTATTCTCTTCATTTTTATGTAAAAGTTCATAATGTACTCTCTAGCATCCATCTACTGTACATATCTTTTTTCTTCTACAATATTTCAAATCATGGAAAGGTGTCAGACAAGAAAAACAAATTCTATTCTTTGTCGCAAACGACCATCTTTCATCAATGTCATTTTCTTCTTGCTGTCTGCAAGTGAGTACTTATAAGTGGAGTTTGTGTCATCAATGCCAATATTCTCCTCCAAATGTAAGCTACGAGAAGAAATGTTTTTTTGCTCCCCTTCACTACTGATAGGAATCGATTACTTTTCCAGTGTTTCCACTTATCCCTCGCTTTTTCGATTTTTTGACATGTCTCAAAAGGCTGATTTGGTAAAGGCGTAGAAGAGCCAATTATTGTTGTATTTTACCTGAAATATCTAGGTTTAATCCGGTCTCGAAGAACGAAATATTGAAATTCAATGTCAGTCAAAAAAGTATTTTTTTATTCTCTTCGTTTTAGTTACAACAACTGAACATCAAACTGAATATAACTATGTACAGGGTAAAACAGAGAGTAAACAAATAATAGTGAATATAAATACTGAACAGTTAGTACTAAGTGAAAAACCGGCGAATGCAATAAGATTAGCCCCATCTATGTGTTAGGCCCGAGAATTTTCAGCCCATGTAGTAGTCTCGGACCAATATTGGAAAAATATACCCTCATCTGTTATTTGACGAAGACAAAGATAATACATGAGTTGATGTATACTTTGATAAATTGCAAATAAATTTTCAGCTGAATGACGTGCGATTCCGTTAAATAATGCAAATTCTAATAACCTTTTTGGATAACGTTTTCCGATTTGTTTTTCGAAAGTACTACAACGCAAGACCTTTGGAGTGAGAAGTAGGCAAACGATTTCGCATACCTTAAAACTAGGTGGGTGGTAGGTGGCTAAACATGGAGAGTAGAAAGTTATTTATTTATTTATATATTTACAGTCGCATCGACCTCTGGGGTGATTAGCGACGTGTCGATATATTACATGTTCATGGAAAAAAGCTTAGAGAGTATGTAACAAATTGGTATTTCTGAGAAAATTTAATAGATTAATAATATCACATTCATCTGCTAATATGTCTTTTATTGACGGTGGTAAGCCATAAGTCTTTTATTATGCTATATTTGATTACACATAAACTCAGTTCCTCAGTTGTCCAGAAGATAGAGTTCTTGAAAAGTGAAGTTCGAGGTGAACTGAGTTGAACCTCAAAACGATGAGCAGCCACAGTACGTCGCGTATTTCTGATATGTGGAATCAAATGTGCCATGTCACTTGAAGAATTCCCGTGAAGGTATCTATAAAAGAGAGACAAATCTCCAACCTTTCTTCGATGTTCTAGGCTATCAAGGTTGCACGTGATGTTCGCGTCCCCAATCAGGCGGATGGCTCTTTTCTGGGTGGAATTCAGGAACTTCAGGGTATGTTTGGGGGCAAAACTCCATACATGAGAACAATACTCCAGAGAAGGTCTGATCTGAGCTTCATACAGTATCAAAAACTGCTAAGGTGTGTACAGTTTTCTGGTTCGGAACAGTGTTCCAAGCTTTTGAGAAATAGCCTTTGCAATTCCAGCGACATGATTGTGCCATGACATATTGGTGTCCATTTTAACCCCCAACAAAGTTATCGAAGCAGAAACCAGAATTGTTTGACCTAACATAATTATATCCAGTACTGAGAAATTTATCTTCTTGGAGAAAACCGATTCCTGAGTTTTGTGGCATTGAATTGATCTTGGTTACTTTCACCCCAAGTCGAAATCACTTCTAGATCTTCATTGAAGTATGCAACCTCCTGCTGCCAGTGAAGATGTGCCTCCGTCGCCTATTTTCTGGAATCCAAATGGAATGACGACAGAAGTGTGCTGTCGTCAGCAAAGGAATATATTGGATTCTTGGTTTTTTCCAATAAGACCTCTGCTGTACAATAAAAAGAGGATTGGAGACAATATGGATTATTGGGGAATACCAGCGTTGACGGTGAAAGTATTCGAGAGACATTCATCAATGGCTACTTGCAGGGAACGTTTTTTCAGGAAGCTGAAGAGCCATACCAGAAATGATCCGACAAGCCATAGCATCAAAATTTTGTCAGCAAACCTTCATGCCACACACGATCAAAAGCTTCAGAGATATTAAGCACAACAGCTCTTGATTCTCCATGTTTCTCAATTGCGTTATTCCAAATATGAGTGACATACGACAGAAGGTTGCCTGATGATCTTTGTTTCCAAAAACCATATTGATCATCGCTCCAGATTCTGAAGCCATCCAAATATTTGAGGATATGGTGGTTTATGACTTTCTCCACTATTTTCGATATCACTTATAGCATTGCGACTGGTCTATAGTTATTTGTGAATTTTCTCTTACCCTTTTTAGGAATAGTATGCAAATCACCACGGATATTTTTCAAAAATAGTTTCTTCTTGAAACTGTTTCTAATCTTTACGATTCTTTGTCACTGTACATATAAAAATATTGCGATTCTAACTTTGTACAAAGAATGCAAATTTGTAGTATCATCCATATTCAAAAGAAAATGTCTGAGGCTTATGCTGGTTGTCAATAAAAAAGCATATGAAACTGATTCATAAAGTGATAATCTTGCATTCGTGAAATTAGCCAAATTGAAGAGAACTCCTGCATTATAAACTAGTTTCATTACTGTCATTTTCGAGTCAGTATTAGTGGTTCAATGTTGATCTTCAAAATTTGTATGTGCTCCCGAGTTTATTCTGTTCTTTTGTTTCTTGAATGGAATTGGAAAAAAGCAATTTTTCAGAATGTAAATGCAGAATATTTTAATTCAACCTGGACATTCAATTACGTCGAACCATGTTGAGATTTTCTTTTAAAATTATGCCGTTCTTATTCAATACCATGTTCATATAATTTTGATATAATACCTAACAATATTAGTTTTAATATGAGGTCCTAAGGAACCCCTTGAACTTCTGTTACGTTACTTATAATTTGAAGGCGTGGGTGTATTTTCGGATTATGGTATCTGGTTGATCATTAAATATGTTCACATTAGGTTTTCCAGTAAGGAATTCACAGGATATGAAAGGAATCGAAAAGAATAGTTGTTACAATTCAAAGGTATTTTTGTGGAAAACAATAAAACTAGTATTACTGGTGAACATAAATTTCATTCATAAATCAACACACAAGCTTATTGTTTATATAATTTTTGTACATATATTCACAAACTTAAATCGATATAATTTTATACAAAATATTTACAATACATTTCATTATGTGTATTATTTTACTGGCTAAATTTTATTCTATCATTTATTATTACTACAGTTTGACTAGAAACACTCGCTTCTTATAGATTTTCAATCTACGTATTCATTTACATAAATAATATATCTACTAGACAGGGAACCCAGAAAATAACACAAGTTGTAGTTTTTCCAGGTACTCTGCATTTATCAATTATGACTAGATCTATGACTAAACAGACGGATTTTAACATTACTGGCATTTATCTCCATGTTCATTCTCTACAAATTTTCCAGAATATGGCAATTTATTCACGTAAACTTTTAATTTTGTTTTAAGTGTGGTAAGTTGCCGCTTGGAGCGTATTGCAAACTTTTTCCCTCGCCCGCACTCTCAGTAAAAACTAAATAAAACTAAATTTCTCGAAATATATGCGAGCACTTTTTGGTAATATTCTCATATAAGCTCAAGAATGAACTATAATGACATAATCAAAAGCAAAAATAATGTGATTATCGTCAATAATTGTAGAGTTGTACGTATTATATAAAATAAAAGTTTTAATTCCAGTGGAATTTTACTGACGTTTTGAAATTTCAAACCATTCTAAAATTTCGAGAGATCAAACAATTTCTAATGTTTCATCTTCAGAAGATTTTTATTTAGAAAATTAGAAAACACTGCGGAGTTCAATATAGGTAGTAAAATGTAATAAATTTATAATTCAATAAATGCTTTGGAACACATATTTGAGGTATCGCTTTCACAGTGTTATTCTAAAAATAAATTGAATAAATATCACATTTTTTCAAACTAACCTAGCAAAAATACTGAAATATGAGATATGTGACACATCTCAACTATTTTCAGTATCAATTTTATTATAAAATTTCGTGAATATATTCATGATTGACTAAAAAGATATTGGAATGATAATAGTATGGTTACAAAAAGACTCTTAAAAATAATATGTTACAAGGTAAATATTTCCAAGACTAGATTACATTGACTAGAAACCGTTGGTGTTACTAAAATTATACAATGACTATAAATTAAAAAAAGTGACTAGAATAAATATGACAACAGTAACTAACTGACTAGAGAAAACATTTTTAAAATAGATATCTCAGGTAACTAGAATAAGGATACTAAATTAGGGACTGAATGTATGACTAGATATAATTTTTGGCAAGTCTCAAAATTGAGAATAGACTAAGGACTTGCTGATAGGTTTTTGAAATTGAATCTCATTACTGAAGTGATTATACTGAATTGTGAAATTGAACAATGACTATACATTAAAAATGTGACTAGAAAAAATATGACAGCAGTAACTAGATGACTAGAGGAAACATTTCTGAAAGAAATAGTTGAGGAGTAATTTTGCTGAATTGTAATTGAAACTGAATCTCAGTACTAAAGTAATTATACTGAATTGTAAAATTATGCAATGACTATAAATTAAAAAAGTGACTAGAATCAATATGGCAGTAGTAACTAGATGACTAGAAAAAACATTAAAAAAATGAATAGTTCAGGTGACTAGAATAAGGATACGCACTTAAATACTAAATTTATGACTAGATATAATTTTTGGCAATTCTCAAAATTGAGGATAGACTAAAGACTTCTCTGGTAGGTTTGTGAAATTGAATTTCATTACTGGGCTGATTATATTTCAAAAATAAATAGTTCTGGTGACTAGAATAAGGATACTCAATCAAATACTGAATTCATGACTAGATATAATTTTTGTCGAGTCTTAATATTAAGGATATACTATGAACTTTGCTGATAGGTTGTTGAGATTGAATTCTTCAACAAAGTTTCAATTCTAAACTATTTTTGGCAAATTGCTGTATCAAATATTCCTTTGAATCCATGACTAGAACAGACTTAATCATATGACTAGAAAAGTATAACCTAATAATAAATTAATATATCTATAAAATATATCAGGAAAAAGTGCCATTTTTCAAAATATTCTGAACATGCTGATAATTGTTTCTCAGAAGTTTTCTAATAGTTTTATTCCTAATGAACCAGATAATTTCTGTTTTGAATTTAACTTTTATTATTATTATTAACAGTCAGCACCATAATGTTATTATAGTTACTAAATTTAGAAAATGTTTTATTGAATAATATCGAAAGAAGATATTGATCATGAACTAAAGTGGATGAAATATCAAAAATATTGCGTCAAGTTCAAAACAATAAAAGGAATAAGTTTACCATTTGCATGATGGATTGTTCAAAAAATGAATAAAACAGTGACCTTGGGTAACCTGTAACAATCGGTTATCAGTTTCAAGTCAATCTTTGGGGTGAGTGAATGTATGTGATGTTTCGGTAAGATGTCCATGTCCAGCACCCATAGGAAATGAGAGAACATTTCAAGGAGGATTGTTTTTCAACTCAGTTGTAGAAATGAAGTAAGGCTCATGAAAAATGAAGAATTATTGTTAGAGAGCCCTACAAATACAAAAGTGTTTTCTTGTGTCATTTCGATTTGTAGGTATACAAATGGATGAATAAGAAGATTATTAATCATAGATGAATGTTCGATAATCCAGAATTGAAACAACAAAGTTATCAATGCGTAATGGTGCACTCGTCAACTGAGGGAAAGGTAAGTTGCTGCATTGATTCAGGTGTGATGATGACCTGACAATTCTCAGTGTTAGATTCGTCTACACAGTCTGTAATTAGTCTCTTAGCGACTAAAAACTTTTTGAAAATAAAAGTTTTTTTCCCAGACTGAGGAATATTCCAACAGACCTATTATTATATAAGTCATCGAGATACGTTCCGAACAGTGATGATATGTATTCATGTGTGATATGTGTGAAACTAGAAGTTAGGATCAGAATAAGAAAAGTGTATTAACAACTGAGAAATGGAGCATGGACGTCTATCAAACTGAACAGATATTTTTTCTGTAGAAAATTTGTAGTTATTCTTGAATAGATTGCCAAATGAAAGCAATAACTATATTCTATAAAATCGGGTCAATTTCAATTATGAATGGAGGTGCTAATGACTGGTGACAGTTTCCATTCCATTGGCTAAAGTTACGGGATTCCTGTCTTACCGAACGTTAAAATCTCTCTTTGAGTCACACCCAGATTTGTCAAGAGATTTATTGGACACTGATTCAAAAAATGAACCTTGGAGAGGTTGTACAAGATGAAAACTTCTTGAACCAATTAGCAACTTATTCCTATTGAATTGAGAAATATTTTGAATTATATATCTAATAGACACAATGAGTATGAGATCATTTTGAAATCTGATTTCTGATAAAATACATATTTACAATACAATTCTTACCGTAACTACGCTTTCGATCATTTAGAACGGTATGAAAAGAAAAAAGAATCACTCAGTTTGTTTTCACTGAAAAAAACAAGTTTTATACAGTTTTGTGAGAAGACGGATGGATTTCTATGAACTCTGAATATTACACCTCTTCATTCATCAACTGTTCTCAACTATTGAATGATATCATGTAGATCACAAATATTCCCTCTTCTCATACGGTCCAAGTCGAATCAACACATATGTACAATTTACAAATAAATTTACATTATTTACAATTTTCTCACAAATTATTCATCCACGTAATGCTAGGGACGTACCTCTCAGGGAAAAAAGCTGTCGATTCTTGACTGCTGCAGATCGGTGGCAGCGGGGGTGGCCTCCAGAGACGGGGCGGTAATCTTGGGATGGGCCTAACCGGAACCAGCCGTTGTCATTCAATCTGGTGGATGGCTTGATGTTTCCTCAGGTAGGCGATTCTCCGGAAACGTTTACCACACTCACTGCAAGGAAACTGTTCAGCAGAATCTGGAAAAAAAATTGAATCAAAAATAGTACTAGATCAAATTTTGAGTGTTTTGAATTTCCTTCAGTTTTATTGTAACGGGTCAGTTCTTCGCTGGGAATTTAATTTAATCCTTCCTGAGGAAGCATTTGATTATCGTAGCCACGTGTGTCCCATATAAGATATTCACATTCAATAAATATTGTAGACAAAGCAAAAGAAAAATAGTTTTGAAGTTTTTTAGAAAATATTCAGTCATTTGGACTGTTGAATAAGAATTTTTGGAAACCCTTGACATGTGAAAAGACGAAAAAACATTCCATTACAATTTTATCGTAATTGCTATAGTTCAGAAATGCTATTACAAATAAATTGGGAAACAGTAGCGCATTCGCCATATTATTGAAATGGTTTTAAAGTCGACGCAACTTACAGTTGAGTGATAATTCATTTTCTAGAAATATACAAATGAATTTTGATACTTAAAAAGGTCAATATCAATATCTGACAATTTGACTTGGGATATTGAAATATTCATCTATTTTTCTATTCATCTCAGTAGGGTTAGTTAAGATATATTTCTATTTAGTCCACGTAATATTAAAGAAGAAGAAAGTAATGTTCTGTAAAATTTGTTTTGTTAATGGATATTATAAATAATGTTTCTGGTCATATATGTAAAAAACGTCTTTTTCAATAATCAACGGTACCTAATTGAATGAAATTGTTCCATTTCGGATTTCTATGGTCTATTATTCGAAATCTATGAAATAACAAAAAATCAATTGAATGTTGGAATTCGTAACAATAAGCAGTCCAAATATTTGATTGGATTAATAAATACTGAAATGCCAAAAAAGAAAGAAAAATTCAGCAAAATTTTATGGATACTAATATGTAAAGGAAATTAATTACTTATTGCGACCTAAAATGACAATGGGATGAACAATTTACATTACGATGTTCCTATGGCTAATACCCACAATCGTTTTCGGGTTATAACCCACACAGTAAAAATTGTGAAATTTGTCTCACGTTTCCACAGTTGCTATTTTTTTAACCTAATTCTCATTCATGAATATCCTCGAGATATTCAAACAAAATTTTATAATCTTGCAAAAACAATATCGGTATCTCAGCTGTGCCCAAATATGAATAATATAAAAAAATATGTTTTATGTTTCTTCAATATAATATTCTTCATCTATCACAAAATAAAATTCGAAATTATTCATTATTACTCATAAATAGTTATGTTCTAGTTTTTTTGAAACGGTTTGAAATGTCTTCTCAACGAGTATGAAACGCAAAATCACATGCATTGTTAATTATTCTTTCTTCTTTGAATTTTTCATCAGTTACTAAATTATATAAAGACAATTATACAAAAACTGTGAACGAAGCGCACCTATTCAACGGTTCAAGTGAGTTTTGAAATTTAAAAAACAAGAATTAATATTACGATTTTGATTTCAATAATTAAACCTGTCGAGTTTTTCTAAAAACTCATGCCTATTACAAGTAACATGTATGTTATGATATAAATACATAAAAATTGATTTATTTTACACTTCAATAACAAAAAACTGACATTATTCAGGATAGTTGTTGGGTTTCTACTTCTTTATCTTTATACAAAAAAATCTGCGAATCTTCCTTTCTTTGGAAGGAATTGAAATAATAAATCCCTCATAAAAATATACCCCGTTCAATTTATACAGAAATTATTTTCATAGAATTATGTGATTGATTGATAAAAATAAAATGAATATTCAATTTCAAATGAACAACTTCATTTCAGTGGAATTTGATGTAATACTTTTGGAAATGCTTCATTGCAACTGAGATTCGACAGAAAAAGTCCATGAATAAAAAAACATTGTTTTTAAAATATATTCAACAATGAAGTTGTTCTTTTATTCATACATACAAATCACGATAAAACTTTTGCAATTAGTATAAAGAAAAATTTGAATATTTGTAGTTGGAATATAACTTGATAATTTTCAATAAAAAGTAAATCAAAATGAAATCCGATTTGAACTGATAGAGAACATTCGGTAACACACAAGTAAAAAATTCAGTACCTAAGTTTGAATAACAAATATAAAAACTTACCTTCCGAATCTCCAGCCTCCTCTTGTTTACACTCTTTGATTGGTCGTGGTTTGTGCCACCTCCTGTGCGATGCCAGATTCGCAGGGCAATTAAAAACTTTATCACATTCAGGACATCGATACTCCACGTGGACGATTCTCGAACACCTATGCTGGGCCAGCCCGAAAGCATCCTCGTAGAGCTCTTTGCAAAGACGACATACGTAATCACCGATAACATTTTCGATTTTCGCCAATTCTGCTTTCGCTTCTTCGGTAATTTCGACGACGTTAAAGGCGGGATCGATATCTCCTTTCCTCACCACCAAGTTTTCGTCAGGCCGCAATTCGCGGATGATAGTTCCAGAAACGGGAGAGCTGTTGTCTTCGTCAAAATTGAGTTTCCTTGTAGCTTTGTTTTTCTTCGACGGAGTGGCCGGTGTCAACTTCAGTTTCTTAGCTGGTATTTCAGGAGTTGGCGATCCGAGGCTCTTCTTACTTCCCGGTGAAGGGGTACATGGTGGAGTAATCGGTGACTGGTTGTGGTGGGTCTTCAAGCTCAAGTCCAGAGGAGATACTGTGCTCAGTTCCAGCGGCTCCGAGAATCTGAAGAACTGCTGTTGCAAGTGGAAAAACTGCGGCTCTAACGCTAATCTGTGCAGATGATAGTGATTCCTGAAGGTTGCGAATTCCATGTCATGGTGGTATTGCACACGAGGCATCCCTCGCGTAGTGCCACAGCCAACTGAGCTACATTTCACTGTGAACACTTCTTTTAGTCATCTACGCGTTTTAAGTTCCAATAAGAGCTTCACCCCGCCTAGTCGGTAAACGAAGCGTGCGCTAGGTGGGGCGAGTTCGCACCCCTATTGGACGACTGGTCGCACTCCCAGCGTATTGGCAAGAGAGAAATCACGTTTGATGTTCAGTTGTTCGTAACGGATTTTGCTTTTACACGGATGATTTTTCGTAACGGTTTTTAGGCAATTATTGTCGTGTAACAAATCATTAGAGGGATTCCCTTGCAGATGTCGATTTTACACCCCCGGTTGTAAATAGATAGGAGTTTAGATAGAAGCCTTTCGGGTGATTTTTTTTACGTTTTTAATTATGTCGGGTGGGTTTTATCTGTATAGTTTCCGTGAATTTATTTGTTGTGCTTCCTGTAGATTTTCAAAATTTGTCCGGTAATTCATTAGCGATTTGTGTTGAATCATTTCCGGGGTAACGAATAATTTTGGCTTCGTAAATGAAGCACTTTAAAACAATTCGATTCATTTACTTAAAGGTGTCCATGGAAAGAAAAATGCCGTTCAATAAAGTGGGCAAATTAATTTCATACAATGTTCATTTCAGGTTAGTCAAAAGACTCAGCATCAATTTATTTTTGAGCCAGTGACTTTGTATCTGCCGTTCCAATAATAGTAACAATACAAACTATGATTATGTGTTCAGTGTATTACAAAAAATTTGGTCCAATATAAATGGAAGTTATCTCAAATGAAATCATAGAACAGCTAGATATTTTGTTGATTTGTTTTATTTCTTAATTTTGATTCACTGGTAAAAGTGAACATTTCTTTTTGGTAAAGAAAGTTTTTGGCTTTTCACTACTCCATCTTGATACAAAAAAAATTAATCATCCCTGAAAATATAACCCTTTTAATATGAACATTTCTTATATTGTAGAAAGATCGGCTCCAATTAGGAAAAAAACTGCTGAATTTTTAAAAATTTTCCCATTTTTTCAACTAAATTTTGTGATAGATTTATCTTTCAAATAATAATAATCTAAAAAATTGATTTGCATACGGATATAATACTGAGTAGATGAAATATTCTTGAAAGATATATCCAAGCAGGACTGATGAGACCTTCACAAAGGAAATTACTCAGGACGAATTATCCCAAAACGTACTTCACGAAAAATATGACGTTATTGATAAAAGGGCGGCGTAGTCTTGATTTTCAAAATTGAGAGAGTTAATACCTACAAAGCGTTTTTCAATGTATTGAAATTGAATTGAATCGAGGATTGTAAAATTTGAATGTATTATCTTCTTCAATCTATTGGTGAATCAGATAAAGCAGTATCAAATATGATAATGATTGAATTCCCACTGTCTTTAATTTTTGGATTCTACTTTGGTTTCTATTTCTCACATATTCACTTCAATTATAATCTTCTAGAACCATTAAGGAATCAATGATTTTCTTGTTTTCACTCCTCTGATAGCGATCCAGGATTCTAGCTATCTTTATCATCATCTATATAGAAACTAGGTGCTACAAAATCTTCGCCAGGTGTCTAAGGACGGTATTTACTTCTGAGATTCGATTTCGGATTCTATATCTCACATATAAACTTTAATAACAATCTTCATTTTAATTCAATGTAGGTGAGAACGTCCACTATAACCTTGATTTTGAAGTTTGAATTCTTCTTGAATTTTTTTCTCAATTCCCCTTTTTTTTAGATTGCCTGAATTTGTCTGGCAGAACTCAAATAATAGTGGAAATTTACTGAAATGTAAAATGGCTGTACTTTATATTAATATTCATATTGTACCTTTGAAGTTGGATAATTTCCTGCTTTTGATGATTATCGAATTTTTCAAGTGAATCACTACCACGTAGTCTTCATATGCAGGCATGCAGAGATAAGGCCCTTCCAAAATTTCATCCTTAACTCATAGAATAAGTTTTAGTTCAAACTCAGACCATCTTACCACCTGTTCCATCAGTCCCGTCAAACATAATACATTCTATACGATTCTAACTATGACATATTCGGAAACGTAGGTAAATTTCCTTATCAGCACCTCACTTCCCACTTCCTGTTAATCACTAATAACCAATAAAAAAAGAATATTACTTGGAATTAGTTTTTCTACCTAACCGTAAGATGAATAAATTAGACAAAATTAACAATTGATGTGGAATGTAAAAGGTGTCTGAATTTTGGATATGATTTACGAAGGACTACTGCAGACTGCTCAGAGAAATCCTAGATCTGTGAAAATAGAAATTTGAATAAATGGGATCTAAAAGTTTGAATAGACAGGAAGGTTTTCTTCATGTTCAGATATCCTCGGAAACAGTATAAAATGAAAATGTAAAAATAAAATGTTACTGATCCATGCTGCGAGGTCTTTTTTTTTAGTTAAATCTGCTCTCAGTGATTTTTTTGAAATATACGCCGATGGGAGCACGTGATGTAGCTAGTGCGAAACAAATGTGAGCCACTTAATTAAATCTTGAAGATGAAGAATCCATTGGAATTTGGTTTCAGAATTCATCATTATCCGGAGTGTAGCCTATTTATAACAATATTGATTTGTTTGTTTGGACGGTGTTTCAAATTTATATTTCTTGCGCATTGCAGAATTTCAATGCAATGCAATTGCAATGCGCAATTGGAATGTAAGTTTCTTCTGGCACAGTATAATCCAGCTCCCATCCCACGTTCATTTCACTACCATGCGGACCAGATGTTTCAGATATGTATCCAAAAGTCCAGTTCCAAGGATCACACGCAGTTTCAAAAGTAGTAATTTCAGTCTCTTCAGCAACATTACTAGATAAATGTTGTTTGTCTGGGCCTGCTTAACCTGTTCGTACTGTTCCCTCCATGACTTTTCCTTAGATTTCCTAAGAATTTTGTTGTACCAGATTTCATTGCACTCTCAACGGATGTTGTAGTTGTCTAATACGTACCAGATTCTGAATCCCCTTTTCAGTTGATCAAGCAATGGATACTGACTTCAGAGTCACAGAGCCAGCAACATAGTTTGGATTAGTTATTTCAGATGCAGCGTTGAGAAGTCTAGTGAATTCAAATAAAACGATATCATAGGTGATTGCTGCTTTCTTGAAGTCATTTTTTTTTCGTTATGCAAACTCAAATACTATCCTCATATCACTTGATATATCGATGACTAAATTGACTGACAATACAAAATTATATTAGTCCGGATTTCCATTGAATAATTTGATATAAATTTATTTGAAATTCTTGAAAGAATCTATAAAAATCTGATTGAGATACTTTGACACCTTCACAATACAGAACTAGAAACATTTCTGAAGCACATCAACAATGGGAAATATCTGTATACCAAAAACTTACTCACACGAAACAGTATCTGAACCATTAATCGACCGTGCTCTCGGGCTCTGTAATACAAAGGAAGGTCTCGAGAAGGGACTGGGCAACGAAATGGTTACTCCAAAGTGATGGTGTAACAGAGTTTGGCTAAAAAAGAGAAAGAGCCTCACAAGGAAGAGAAGCCGACACAACCAATACTTGTAATTACCTACATAAGAGGATTGTCGGAAAGGATACGAAAAATTGGATCCATCAGAACCTGCTTCAGATCTGGAAACACTATTTGTAGCAGCCTCATGAAAACCAGGCTACTAAACGCAGAATGCTATTCCAAGAATAGCATTTACCGGATATTCTGCGAGTGCGAAGAGTCATACATCGGTGAAACTGAGAGGCCATTGAAAGTTCGCTTTGCCGAACACAAGAAATACACACAGCGAGGAGAAACCAGAAAGTCAGGAATAACAGAGCATGTTTAGGCTCATCAACATAACATCAAGTGGTCTCAAGCTGAAATCATCCACAAGGAGGAACACTGGTTTAGGAGAAAATTCGAAGAAAGCCACAAATATGTTGTCTAACAACGCATTTAGCCAAGCTAGCGTAGAGATGCACAACATATGGAAACCTATAATCAATCGGACCAAGACCAACTTCCGCCAAACGGTTAGCTCCCGCTAAAACCGATGAAGCGGAGAGAGGATACGTCAAAGCACTCAAATGACCTATAAATAGTCAGATTGATTTGATTGAACTTGGCGTGCTTTTTTGGTCTTGGCTCTCCTGAGCTGCTCCAATCATGAGCGATGCTCATGAAACGATTTTTTTGATCAAAATTCAGCAAGTTTGGAACGAACTTTGCTGCCACACGCTTCATGACCAATATTTCGAAAAAAAATGCAAGACATTAGCCAACCGATTTGCCGACATCCTTAGCAGACGTCGTTGATGGTTGTGTTAGTTTTGCGAATATATTTATAGTTAACATTAATTGATTCTTGAAGCTATTCATTACTCAGTGCAGTTGTCATATTTTTTTAGTATTTTGAAAATAGAAAATATAAATTACTAGCTGTTGCTTGCTTTTATATTACCGTATAGCCGAAGCCACCGAACCTATAATCTTGAAATAAGCAGATAGGTTCTTTGTATAGCGTAAATAGGCATTAAGAAAGGGAATCAGGAATTTCCACCCTCAAGGGGGAAAAATTAGCGTTTGAAGATTGTATTGAATTTCATCAGTTTTGAAGTTGGAAACCTGAAATTTGTTTGTTCACAATGTTCTGTCACGAAACCTAATGTGACAAACCTAATTCTGCGGGCGAAGCCGCAGGCAACAACTAGTAATTTCTAAATTAACCCACACTATCATTCCTCACGAACAGCCACTGTCGAATCTCAAAGTATTTCAATAAAACACTTGCAAGTCCACCTCACAGGAAACACCAAGATTTCAATCCGAACCCTTCTTTTGTTGTGCAAATCTTCAGGAGGAGCAAAAATCCCTCGAAGGACAGGCGCCATCCGTGTCCCCAGTGTAAGAAGTGAGTCAGGTGCAGCTTTGTAGGCCGAACAACGGAAAGGAAAAGTTCTTTCATGTCTAACTTCGGGGAGGTACATTTGAAAGGCATCCACCTCAAGGGCGTCTTATTATTAGTAGATTTGAATATGTAGTGTGTCACACTTGTTACCTGAGTTGGTTGCTTTGAATTTATTGAATGAGCTTGCTGATGGGGTGATTTCGAAATTTATTATCCACACCTTGATCGCACTACGATATCTGGTAAACGGAGAAAGTATTTGAAAGGACAAAATTGGATTTGATGTGGAATCATTTTATTGGAAAAGATAATGGAGAGTGAAATATTGATGAAGACTAAGGAAAATCAAAATTGCTAATTTTTGAAAGCATTATAAACATTATTAACTTATACGTACTGATTCACTATTATAGAAGCTAATTTTTTTCAGTTACTTTTCAGGGGATATGCCCCTGTTTCAGATTTGTTCAAGATGTAAAATTGGATTTGATGTGAAATCATTATTAATTTATACCTACTAATCTACTATTATAGAAGCTAATATTTTTCAGTTACTTTTCAGGGGATATGACCCTGTTCCAGATTTGTTCAAGATGTCAAATTCATACGAATTTTGTAAAGGTGTCCACTAATCTTATGCTTCTATCGAACTTCAAGTCATCCTACCCATAAAATACGTCAAAGAACTGCAGCCTGATTTTCAGGTCTGTAAAAAAGACCAGCCTTTTTTCGAAAATAAAACAGTGAATTGTGCAGAAAACAGAAAATCAAAAAAGCAGTTAAGTAGCAATACCATTCAATGGAACTGAAAATAAATAATATCAGATCTTTTAAGAGAATTCTTATGCCACCTATTCAGTTAACACATTCTTATTCAGTATTCCACAAGATAATACTGCAAATAATCAAACCATCATCATATTCAGATCCCTATCGTATAATGGAGAACTAACTTCAAAATTAATTGTATTTTATTAAGAAATGAAAATATTGAAATGGCTTGAAAGAATATAATAACCATAAAATTTGTGTGTATTTCATCTGTATAACGAAAACCCACTCACACAGGACAGTAACTGAACCAGAAATTCAACCACCATCAATCGACTAAGAGAGAAATCATTAAGACTCTACTAAACCGTGCTATTGGGCTCTGTAACAAAAAGGAAGGTCTCGAAAAGGAACTAGGAATCATCAAAAATGACCTACAATGAAATGGTTACTCCAGAGTGATGGTAGAACAGGCCTTAGCTAGAAGACAGCAAGAACTCCACAAGGAAGA
>WOGN01002159.1:0-17306 GCA_015342105.1 Leptinotarsa texana
AGAACACTTCATGACACGACTATCGTCAAACTTAAACCAGTCCGTTTCGTCATTGATCAAGGCGTAATGATAATAATTCAATGTGCAAATATCAAAGACGTTATATGGTGTGTTAGTTTTTTAGACGTTTTCGTATAAGGGATCCTGTTTTCTGAAAGGTGTGCTTTTGAAAATAGGTACTGAAAATTCCACCTAGATATTTTAGAAACTTCCAGAATGATTCAGATTATTCAAGAGCATTTCAATTTGTGAACTCCAGGTAGAACACAGGTAGAACAATAGGAGGAAACGGATATGGGTAACACATTGTCCCTCCACCTGGTAAACCTGTTCATGAGCAAATTATAAATGGAAACCAAAGAGAAATCTCACTATTTTTCTACGATATGAGTGAGGTATATGGATGGTGTCTTTGCGATATTCGATAACTAACAAAAATTCGAATATTGGGGACTATTGTGAATCAAATTTGTCCCATAACATTAAAAGTTCCTTGTTATTGCTGCGATTAATCGAATCTTCGGTTTCATCGTGTTCGCGGAAAAGCTAATTCTTGGGAACCCAAATAAATCGTAATATCGATAAGTCTTTTCAAATTCGACCGATTTTTCCTAACCTGATTGTTAAAAGAAATTATGGCCTTTTTTTGAGCTGTATCTGGAGCTGTTGCTATATTTTGTTTGCTGAACAATTACAAGACGAAAATATATGCTCCTTAGATTTGAAATGTCTCTCTGTAGAACGAGGTAACTTTTTTAAATCGGAGTATCCTGTTTTAGACCACGTTTGGTATTCGGTAAGTACGGAAAATAAAACACAGGGCCAACAAAAAGTTTTTCTCGTTTAATGGAGTCTGTTAACCAATTACATTTATCGTACCAACTATTATTAAATCCTTGATTTTGTCGATATCTGACGCTTTGATTGAAATCAAATTTGGTAGAGGCCTTCCCAGAGTTTTAATAATGTAGAAATTATTGTCCTAAGGTAAAGACTTGACATTATTTGTCAGCAACCAATCAACCAATCCGAATTCTCGACTTTGTCTTTTGGATTTTCTATAAGGCTCCGTAGCGTGTGACTTGTTTTAAATAACATGTGTATGTGTATGAAACAAAACCGTTCACATGTAGAACAACAGGAGGAAACGGATATGGGTAACACATTGTCCCTCCACCTGGTAAACCTGTTCATGAGCAAATTATAAATGGAAACCAAAGAGAAATCTCAGTATTTTCCTACGATATGAGTGAGGTATATGGATGGTGTCTTTGCGATATTCGATAACTAACAAAAAATCGAAGATTGGGGACTTTGTTCCCTTTTTAAATAACAATTTTCAAACAATGAAATTTACGCATGAGTTAAAAAATAAGGAACAACTTTCATTTCTTGACGTTTTGGTGGTGAGGAGCCAATGGGGAAAGCTAGAATACGATTTATTCAGGAAGGAAGCGAGCACTTACAGGTATATTCCTGACAGTTCACATCACGTTCACAAACGAGCTGGGCTGAATGTTTTAGTACATCGTCTTTTGACATTTCTTCTTACACATGAGAGGTTCACGAAAGAGAAACGGACATTTCAGTAAATTGCAGTCAATAACGGTTTCTCGAGGGGTATTTTAGATGATATTATAAGGAAGAAAACGTTCAGGTTGAGAATAAACGAAATATCGACTTTTAGAAAAGACGAAAACCAAGACAAAGATATATCAGTTCCATAACACCAATATACGAAGAACTTTGAAAATGTTTTCAAGGAACTGGGTATGGAGATGGTACATAACAAGTAATACACTACAGAGAACAATGTCGAGAATTCATGAAAGTCTGGAATTTACGAAGTTAAATGTATGGACTGCGATGCAAAATATTATAGATAGCCTGGAAGATCTAGCACACTCAAAATATGGAAGATCAGAAAAATCAGCAGTCGCTCATCCTATTTTGAAACAAAACCATTCCATAGACTTTAGTTCATGGAGATTAGTTAGACAAGTTAACAACAACAGGTGTCTAGATGTGAGTGTAGAAAACATAATTATATTATGACTAACGATAGTGGAAAAATATCTAGTAGCATACTATAGAGCTTGTTGGAATAATAATTCATTTTAAGATTTACCTGACTGTCAGATAGTTAATATTCTGAAATAATTTTAAGACTAGTAGATGAGGCATTATATACAATTAATTCATGAAAATTAAGGACAATATTAAATGTAACTAGTACTATGTCGCTGTATCGCTGCTGTTCCTATGTTTTGACAGAATCAGAATCAACGAACTTAGGCGTGCGCAGCGTTATAAATCAGTGCTTTCAAAAGAGTGTTCTATAGAGTGGCGAGTTACAGAAAAATTGATACTGATACATATCAAGTTTCATCACGATCGGTTGAGCGATGTAGAAATTTATCACCTACCAACCAACCAACCAATCAACCAACTAACATTCATATTTATATAGTAGATTTAGTTTAATCTGCGACTTAAAAATGATTGCTTGGCGATTGAAACACGTATCCTGATTATTTAGTACATGTTTTATCTTTTGAAGCAAAAGATAAGATGATGCCACCTATCCATCTATAATGTTCAAGAATGACATGATGAACAGTATTTCCACTTACAAATGGTAGAAATAAATTAAGAACTCTGATTCGTTAGATTCTCAACTGAAATTTCGTTTGTTTATTGCAAACCTCTATGCTTCTATGTGTGTTTCACTGAATGTTCGAAAATTTGGAAAAAATTAATAGGTTATAACCAGTGGGTTTATCATTGTCGTTTTAAACGGTTATAATCGGGTTGGTTTCAACCGTGCTATCCCTGATAATATACATATCGTGTAGCAGTCCTGTCAATAATATCCATAACGAACGTTTGGAGCACAAAACCTATAGGAAAACGTTTTTTTAATAACTCAATGTTTCTATGAAAGTCATTGCTTCGAAAATAATTTTTCTTTCGTGTGAAGTTTATATGAAAGTAATTGTTTCGGGAGAACTTTTTCTTACAATTTGTGTGTGAAAGCGTTTTTGTATAAAGATGGAAACGTATAGAGCCAAAATTTTCTATCCCAGAAATTATTTACTCCTGAAAATTTACCCATTTCAATTTGAGCAAACAGATTTGTTTGCGTATTTTAAAGAACCAATACAATATTTTTCCTGTCCGGCTCCGGATTTAGTTTGTTAGTATTTATCGCCCAAAATCCTACAGCAAATAGTGAAGGTCGTTTCCATTTCACATCGCTTCATTTGGGTAAAGTTCTAAGGATCGTAAATCAGAAGGTTATTCCTGACAGAATTTTACTAGATCGGCCAGAGTACGGAAATGTGTTTTCGAAACAACCGCATTGTACACCTTCCTCTAGCTATGAATTCCCTGTTGAATATGTGTTATATTGATTTTTTTCATAAAATAAAAGTTTTTCGTGTGCGAATTCATTATTTTTTCTTCATAACAGTGCATACTTTGGAGATCATTTCAAGATTAAATACATACATTACTTATATTTGGCAACTACTTTCGCGAGCTTTTTGAAAATATGCCTTCATATGGTTTATGAAGAAGAATGTATCAATAATAATAGTTTTGAGAAATATAATTTTGACCAATTTTTGCTTCTCCATTTTTATTATTACATTCTTTAAATCAGCTTCGCCTGTATGTATGTATGTTTGTTTGTTTCCTTGTAACTTTCAAGCTCGGGATCTGTATTTGACAGAATTATCTATTCGCGGGCAGATGGCGATATACGTAACCTCCTTGATGTAACTTGAACTAACTTTACATGTATTTCTTCATGTGGAAAAAAAAATTTCATCAACACGCGCGCCTGTTACCTCATTTCTAACCCTCCTTTGCGTGCCTGCTGCCTTCCTTGGGTTTGGTAGCTGATTCTCAGGCTCCCTCTACGGAATCGAAAAATATCAATGGTCATTTTTCTAAACAATATACGGCTGATTGATTCCAAAGTTTAGATAAAATAAATATAGGTCAAGAAGACTGAAAAACACGCTTTGATACTATACGAAATTGAAAAATGAAAAATAAATCTAGTTTGAAAAACTAAAAAATACAATTTTAGAGAACATCGGTCTAAAAAGTTAAAAATATATTTTTTTAATAAAATGGAAACAATAACGAACGAAAAATACTAGTATTATTGTGAAAAAGGGGTGGGCGCTTTGTGTTATATTTTTTGTATATCAAGCTCCCGTCGCTTTTTTCACAATAATACAAGAATTTTCCGTTCGTTATTGTTTTAAGCTTATTGAAAAAATATTTTCAACTTTTTACTTTAATGTTCTTCAATAGCGTGTTTTTTAGTATTTCAAACTATATTTATTTTAATTCAGATTTTGGTATGAAAATGTAGGTATATCTCGAAAATTTGATAGTAGTCACAGAAATTCAATCTTTCAGGTCAGTCGTTGTGCTCTCTAGCCAAATATTTCCTTATTATTATTACGAATGGTTTGCCAAAAGAAGGCTTCTTGATTTTTCAGTTGAGTCTTATGCCTATGGGAATTAAGTTGAGAAATTTTGTTTCTGCATTCTTCCGTTTACCAAATTTTTCAATACAAAAAGTATATACTTGTTCAACATCGAATGATGAACATCACGAAGATGATGATAACAAATAAATAATTTATAAATCATTTTTATGATTATTTCATTGCAGACGTAATTGTTTTGAACTATTGTGATCTAACTATAAAAGTTCAACCATTGAAAGATAGTTTGCATCCTATACAGTCTGACAATATCACAATTGGGACCAATCCACCTCCAGTTCCTATAATTTTCTCTCTTCTACCATACATCAACGATAACACCTAAGTAATGCAGAATTTTCAAAAATAACTTCCAGAACCATATTAACCATTAATAAATAATTTTCAGAAGTCAAGGACAAAACTCCTATAAATTTTCAATTTCAGTCAATCTATTCCATATTATGTATAAATTGTAGTAATGACCGTATTGGTTAAAAGTGAAGAATACTTAAAGAAATGATCAGTTCACTTTAAAGTGATAGTAGATTACAGTAATCTCAGTAATCATGTTTTTAAAGAAGGTCACAAAATGGACTATGATTCAACAAAAATTCTAGCCTTTGAAAGAAATGCACCTGAAATGTTTTTGAAAATGTCATTTATATTACAATCAAATAATTGCCTCAATATAAAGTAAGACATTGATCACTTCAGTGAAATTTATGCTTTTCTCTCACATAATGATAAAAAATTACATGACTCTCAAAACAGTGATCAATACTTTGAAATGAATTTTCGAACCCTCTATGGCAGGGTTTTACATTCAGTTAATAGCACTACTTCATTTTAAGTTTTTCTCCACAAATCTGATAAGGGTGTTTTCCAATTAATTGAATTTTAATTTAATGTATTTGACATTTGGGTTTTCTCGTTGATAAGCTTATATAACACCAGATAGCTCTGATCACACTTTCAACAATACTGTTCCCAATTATTTTAGTTTAACAACTAGACTCCAGATATCACCAGAAGATAGCAAATGAAACTTTGCCGAAACTTTGGAAAATAATCCTCATGATGATAAAAACCCAGAACATGGAGCGAAACTCGAGAAAACAGCTCATCATACTTTGTCCGTGAGAATCTTCCAGTTAAAAAAGTACTACATTACTACAAAACACCCAGTTCATTTTCCATGATGTTTGTTTTACTGTCGAGCAGTTTATATCTATTATTCACTTGTTGAGCGGTGCATAAAATGTCATACGCTGAAAAATCCACTCCGGGCGGTTGATTATGGATGCGGTTGAATAAACTGTGAGACACAAACATCAAAGGTTCCAACGAGAGTGAGACTATTGGTTTAAGTTTCAATGTGTGTATGTATTTTGTCTTATTTTTGGTAATCAGGTGTTTGTGATACATTGCTTGGAACCTTTGCCTTAGTAATGAATGTTACTGGAGTATTACCAACATAAAGTTGTTATTTCAACACCTCGACACGTGTTTCAATCACCAAGTGATCGTATTTAAGAGGAAGATTAAACTAACACCAAACTGAGATGATCACATGGTGATGGAAACACTTGTCGAGGTGTTGGAATAACGGTTTGGTGTTCGTAAAAAAACTTCAGTAATATTATTCAGGTGTTGCCCATCTCCGTACTTGGTTGCATCGCTTATGAGGCAAATTGACTAGAATAACGTGTCTGCGGTTTGTCTATTTTTGAAATGTTGTGTTTTGATTTATATTGTTGATTAAGGTCATTCATACAAAGAAACACTTGTTATAGGCATAATATATAGTTTTTCCGTCTACTCAACAATTGCTATTTATAATTGTAGTTTTCAAACTACTTTTGAAAACGTTTTTGTTTGAAGTTTCAATTAATTCTTGTCTGTATTTTCTAAACAAAATAATCTGAACGAAACCATCTCCTAGCAACAGCTAGCATAATTTGATTTTTCCGGATTTTCATTTCGATTTTCTGATTTCTTCTTGAGAATTCCATTTGTTGTATTTGGAAATTTTGCATTTTCAGGTAAATTTTCCGTTGATGATTCTATAAAAGTTGGCTTCCACCTATCAATCGAAATATTCTTTCTTCTTCCATTCATTGAAAATGTAAAATATTTTTTGGTTCTTTCTAAAACCTTGTAGGGACCGTAATGAGGAATTTGCAATGGTTTTTCAACACAATTTGTTCTTAGAAAAACATGAGAGGTGTTTCGCAATTTTTTATATACAAAAATTTTTTCTCTCCATGATGACTGGACTGCTCGTTGATTTTCATGTTTCTCATGGTTTCTTGTGCTTTTAAAAATTGTATATGCGATAGTTTTTTTTCTTTTTCATAAGTTATCACAAAATCTCCTGGGACACGTAGCATAGAACCATACAATATTTCAGCACTACTTATACCATTTAAATCCTCTTTTGGAGAAACTCTAATACCATACAGCACAGTGGGGATATATTCGGACCATTTTTCATTAGGGTGACATTTTAGTGCAGATTTCACTGATCTGTGAAACCTTTCTATCATTCCATTTGAACATGGATGGAAAAGTGTAGTATGTATATGTTCAGAACCCATGATCTTCGACAACTCCTTGCAAAGTGCACTTTCAAATTGTCTTCCTTGATTTGTTGTCACTCTGAAAGGAATACCAAAACGAGTGATCCAACCGTCAGAAAATGCTTTGGCAACTGTTTCTGCTGATATTTCTCGCATTGGAAAAGCTTCAACCCATCTTCAATATCTATCAATACAGGTGAGGCAGTAAGAGAATCCATTAGATGAGAACAGTGGTCCAACTAAATCAATATTTACTTGTTCAAATCTGGCATCAGGTATTGCAAAATAGTCTGTTGGGCTCACAATATGTTTGGTTACTTTAGATTTCTGACATGATATGCAACACTGAACCCATTTTTCAATTTGTTTCTTCATATTTAGACAAAAAAATCAATTCTTCATCAGTCTCAGCGAGGCTTTGATACCTGCATGTGACAAATTGAGAATATCATCAAATAACTCTCTTGTGAAAGGTTCAGGAACATAATATGGTCTAATATTATTGATTGAAATATCACAAATTAGGTTGGGACGCGATGAAAATTTGGAAACCAGAGTTTCTTAGGGAGCTAAAAAAATATGGAATCGAAAGACGTATTCATATACTGGGTGTTCTGAGAAAATACATAACTTTGGTTGACCACGCTCGGCTGAATCACCCAGTAAGCCAGAAAGTAATTTTAAAAGATAGTATTTATCGATATGACTGTAAAAATCTGAGCAGTTCAAAAAATTGTTTTCTCTGATATCAATGAACGCAGAGATTCTTGTTGACTCACCCTGTATATTGGCAATACGTTTGTCAAGGGCTCATTTAAAGGATCCTTCTGCTGCCACCATATCATATATTTGTTTTTATTGTTAATATAATATATAATGGAAACAATAACTTCTACAGCTACAGCTAAATTTCACAACTCTGTATTTTCGTCTATAACAACAAACATGACAGTTTCTAACCCTAATACATATATCTACTTGTCATCAAAAGTGACTCACGGTCGATGGTTAGGTTTCTGGAGAACGCAAAGCAGGATTTTTCTGAAAATTCCACCTCTCACATTTCCTTACCTGTTCTATCGATCTAAAATATCTCCAGCATTGAGTCGTTGCCACTTACATCAAAAGTCCTAGCAACTTTTTTTTTAATAGACACTCCATATATTAATACATTTTTGGAATCGCTCTGGTATTTTAATACTTTTTCGTCAATAATGTCCTATACCTATCTCTATCTGTTTTCGAGATAAAAACTAAATTGTGCTAAATATGGTTCAATACATTGTTCATATAAGTAGTCAAAAGTTCATTTTTTCAAATGAAACCCCTTGTATATTACTCAGTAAATTGAAGGATGGTGAAAAATGCTTCAAGATGATATATCATGTCCCTATACCTAAATCTTCAAGTTTTCTCAATAAAGTCGCTTCTTCTAGAAACATTATTTTTTTAGAATTTGGATTTAGGTAGCAGTGGAATTATCAAGCTTATAGCAGTTCGGTTACTTTTATAAGTAATTTACAAAAAGTTTTGTGTGTTTCGAATCATCTTCCAAAATGAATGCAAATATCGATTATTTCGAAAGACAAAACTTAGAAGTTTAAAAGCTTCAATAATGGTGGTGTTGATGTGGTGATGAATTTAAGGTTCACATCAACGATGATACCCAAATCTCTTATTTTATTTAGCCGTTTTAGAGTGACATCGTCAAGAACATAGTTGAGGACGATTTTGTTATTTATTTTAGCAAAAGTTATACAGAAGCGTTTGCCTTGATTTAACGACATCCTATTGCTTTCAGACCAAACATATAGAGAATTGATATCGTCCTGTATCTTGTGACAATTTTCAATACTTTCGATAGGCAAATATAGAGCTATGTAGACAAATAGGAACCATGTGGAACTCCAGAAGATCAATTTCATTGTTGTCAAGACATGTTGATATACAACAAACTAAATGATGCAGCTGCAAGCTCAATTGTGTAAATGAAAAATTAGAATTGAAACTTTCTATGTTTCTACCACTTTTATTTGTAACTAACTTTACTGCAGCTTCGCCCTATGAGGACATTTTCAAACTTATACATTAAACATAAAAAGTTACAATTCTCATTTTTCATGATGATTTTCTACCACGTAGTTAACGGCTACATCCATAAATTTATTGAATTGTGTGCCTTATCAATATTATTTCGGGTACCAGCACACTAACTTCTTTCAGAAACAACTGATACCTGCCATTTCTAGTACTTAATTCCACTTGGTTACTGTTTCCTTAAGCCTAAGTTTTCTCCTTACCTTTATTGACTTTTTAAAGGTTTGCTTCAAAGAGTTATGAGGCCGGCCCTGGCTTTTAGTCGCGAAGATGCGAAGAACATAATCCTTTTATCATTTGCCATTTTTCATTTCTTCATACTGAACTTGTGGCATATCGGTGTTTAAATTGTAGACGATTATATCGGCAGTTCTAATGGGAATACCACCAGGCGTCCTAAAGTCATAAATTATTTTCATTTTTACTCAATATTCAGGTGGTGGTACCTATAAAATAATGAAATATTAATAATTTACGTTATGGTTCCGATAGTTACAGTATAAGTTGAAAGATTTTAGGGACAGAGCAAGAGTCCCACTCTTGCATGGAGTAGGGAAGACATGCGTATTTCAAATTTTAAGGGATGATATGAAATTAGTTTTACAGTTTTGATTAATTAGAAGGTTTCTAGTAAAACACATATGACAAAATATAAATAAATCGAATTACCGATCACATTTACAAATGATAATAAAAATAATAGTCCAAATAATGTAAAAATTATCGGTTCTACATAAACAAAAAATGTCTTCAAGATTTGAATGTTGGATTGCACTCTGAGGCAGAGTGCCTCATAAATATCGATCTTTCCGAGTGACTTAAAAAATATGAGAAATCGACACGAATTTCAAATCCGTTGGCACACTCTGTAAATGAAACAATAAATAACATTATTGTTTCATTTTTTGTGAAAGAAAAATATTGTGTTCAAAGTTTTGAATCCCTAGCCTCTGGTTCACCTTGACACATAGCCCATTGAGTACAAATAACTGTGAATTTGTGATGCGATCCTGTGAATAACATATGATTCAATATTCAATTTTGTCCAACAATGCATTTAGTCAAGCTAGCGTAGAGATCCGTAACATATGGAAACCTCTTATCAAGGGAAAACTACCCATTCCCGCCAAACGATCATCTCCCGCTGAAAACCAATGAAGAGGAAAAAGTGAAAGGGGGGTTAGGTGAAAGCACTCGGGCGACCATATAAATAGTCAGATCTCGGAGGAATGAGTCCAGTTATCACCCGAAGACGATTGTGGATAGTAACAATCGAAACGTCGTGGCATAACTTGGTTTGAAACCTCTTTAATTTTTTCAATTTGTTTTTCATTTTTGCTTATAATAATTTTTTTAATCTTTATTTTTTCAGCTTTTATTGATATTTTAATTTCATTTGTTTGGTTGTAGCTTGTATGTTAATTTTTAGTAAATTCAGTTTTTGTTTAATAAAATTGTTATTTTCGGTTAACCTTATTAATTTTGTAATTGTTTTTTCAGGGTTTCAAATCATTTTATATTAAATTAGACAATGGAAATCCGAACTGATGAAATACACCACAAAACATTGTCAACCACCTTCAAACAAACTTATGATTCAACTTCAAAACGAACGTTTAGAATGTAATCTGAATAGAAAACAATTATTTTTTATAATCCAATGTTCATATGGAATATTCTTTAAATGACATTTTTGTGGAGGACTCAATATTTTATACTGTCTTTTAAAATCTGTTTGAAATCTGTTTTTTCGTTAATCAGCTGTCGCCCCCGTACGAACGATAACTCTCAGAAGTTGAGAAACTTGTACGAGCTCTTACCTTTTAACGCGTGATTCCTAACACGGTACTGTCTTTTTGGGTTTATATTCTTCCACGATGTGAAAAATTGAAATACTAATCAATAGAGAATCTGCTAAAGTATAATTAAAGGACAAACTAAAGAGTTCACCCCGAAAAGTTTTTGAGTAATATAAACTACTGGAAAGTCCTATTAGTCAGTAACTTGCATTTCATAAGTTCAGACTTCCATTGTCTGATATGAATTGTAATTCCTGAAAGAATCAATAAAATTTAAAAGATTAGCTGAAATAGTAACAATTATATCAAGCAAAAAAACTGGACTTATTTTTCCGAAAGCTGACTATTTATAGGTCGTTCAAGTGCTTTCACCTATCCCCTCTTTCCTCTCTTCGCTTCATCGGTTTTTGCGCAAGCTGACCGTTTGGCGGGAGTTTTTCGCCTGATTATAGGTCTCCATATGATACGTATCTCTACGCTAGTTTGGCTGAATGTTTTGTTGGACAACATATATGCTGTTTCTTCGAATTTTCTTCTAAACCAGTGTTCCTCCTTGTGGCTGATTTCGGCTTGAGACCGCTTGATGTTATGTTGATGAGTCCAAACATGCTCTGCTATTCCTGACTTCTGGTTTCTCCTCGCTGTGTGTGTTTCTTGAGTTCGGCACAAGAACTTTTTGAAAATTTATAAGTTCAACAATCTCTAGAATTTTCAGTGTTTAATTTTAAAGTTGCATCCTAGTTCGCCCAACTACCTGTCATTCAAATATCTGTCCTTACATCTTACCTAAAAACTCCCCATATAACCGTGTTTTCAAACTTCCACATCTCAGTTTTATACTTGATAATCAACTCTTGATAATTAGACAAAAGTCTTTTTATTCATTTCATTAAAGAAATTTATTGTTCAACAGTTTGTGGGTTGAATCTAGTTATATCCGTGAAGCAACAACCTCTTGTTTCAATCACAATCACATATCACATTAGTAATCGCCAGAGTAGCTCAACCGTATTGCCTGAATATAATATAATATAATTATATATTAGTATTATTTATCGGAGGATAGTGGTAAAATGTACTCATAAATAGTTTGGAAAACATTTGCATTCCCACTGTTTCAAATTCTCAACAAAATGGAATAAGAGCGTCTTCCTCCAACATCGACGGCGGAATAACTTCAAATCATTGTAGTAATATAACTATAAATGTACATAAATATAACGAAAATTAATTTTTATAATATAATTTGTAGAAAATATTGTCACCAATTTTTTAAATCATTCGATAATCCTAAGCAAACATATTGTACCATTCCTTTCTACGGTTAGTCGTAGAAAAAGTATAGTAAGCACCTCGAGGATAAGGCCATTTGCGCCCACTCGCAAATTTTTGCACTCGGCTAACGCCTCTTGCTTATAATTTTTCACTCGTGGGTAATTGGCTTCTTATGCTATTTAGTACTCAATATACTATTTTTTACATTCCACGTTTATCCAAAAATTATTTTCAAATATAGAATACTCGCTTACCGGATCATCATAATGAAATTTATAGTTTTGAATCTTCTGCTGCTCTGAGAAGTAAATTGAACTTCAACCCTGAAGTCTGTTTTAAATCATACACTTTCATTGCTATCAGCTCAGTGGAGTTTGGCTTCAACATCGGTATTGCATTCTCCCTCAGTTATGTTCTTAGGGATGCTTTGATCAAATACTCAACATACTAAAGGAAATTAATATTCTAGGCAACTGTGATGAACTTTCCAAGGTATTCTGTTTGGATTTTTAACAGGAGCTTATCGAGAAAACTTCAACTTCGAATATTATATTATCGTCAGCTCACTGCTTACATTAAGGAAGTTTCAATATATTTTAATCTACAATTTTCAGCATTGCAAGAAGAAATACTAATTGAAACCTAAACTAGTTATAGCAGTATTATCTTCTGTTTCACAGATAATAGTTCAAAATAAGGTCGTTGATAGCTGGCAGTATGTTTTTCTCCTTCCTGTATTATTCCTTGAATTACCTGCTGAATTCAATCCAGAGAAAAAGAAATGCGTCCAGTCAACCTTCTCAAATTCATTTACAATGTATCCTCAAAAAATATACGTTCAGAGCCCTAATACCATTTTCATTATTTCAAATAACGGATCATAATTTCATGTTAGATTCTTCTACTCCGCCACATAGGTCGTTTCTCGGTAAAAGGTCTAAGGTTTCCAAAGAGCAATTGATAGGATTCATGATTCAACAACGAAATTTCAAACAATTGTTTCTACAGCAATACATTTTAGAATTCCGTCTAATGGGCTTGTTTCATGCTATGGAAAATGATACTGGTTTGCTTATATGGTCGAGTTAGGGGTATATTATACTTATCAAACCTAATCGGTCCCATGATCTCTTTATATTTGCAGAAAAAAGAACAATTCGAAAAGCAATAAACCAATAAAATTGATCGTGTCTGGAGCGAAGACGCCAAGCATATTGGTTTTCAATATCTAATCACAGATCTAATGACCCAATTTGACAGACGCCATTTTTGTTGTTATTGTTGTCAACTCGGTGTGAAAATAACTGTTCCAATATTTTTTTTGTGAAAGATAGGTCTCAGCGAGTGCCTATTTTGATGCATATTCCGTGTCATTAGTTTACATTCCGAAAAATATTTTTTCAGGTTATTTTTAGATTGAATTTTACCATTAATTACTACCTAGGCTGAGTTAAATAAAAATTAAATCAAAACTTTCCATCCTTCGATAAAACACAAAATTTGAAATGAACATCATATAAATAAAAGGGACCTACTAAATATACCACCTACCGTTTCAATTTTTCATTCTTTTTTCGGTACCTATGTATTGCAAATTTTTCAAGCAAAATTCAGTGATCACTTCAAAATCGATTCTTGGTAAGTTGTCGAAGCCAGCTTTAACAAAACTATTTTGACAAAAATACGAAAGTATGTGTAGAAACCATTTACATTAGAAAGAGCACATTTTCGCATACACTACAGAGGGCACTGGCTGACTGGATGACAATATAGCTAATGTACCAGTAACGTTGAATTTCAAATTTTTGGTGGGTGTCATGAATGCATAATTGATTTATTTTATTAGGGTTCATGAACATTCGAAAACCATTTGAAAATAACCTCGTTAAATTCTATTTAGAATCATATTTAGATATAAATTGTACTATATCAGTTATCAAGACAAATATTATTGTCCATTTTCATGGTTAATTCGTGGATTCGAGCCATCTTATTATTGTATATTTATTTGTTTGCTGGCTTCATTCCCAACAAAAAGGAATGAATAATAAAAAATTTTAATTGATCGTTCATTTTCTCAGGAAAATGGAGTACCCATATCAAAATATATTGGTTTATTCGGCATTAAAAATGTATGACAAATCGGATCCATTCTGCTTGTTTTTCAACATTTTAATTGTGCAGAAAGGCACAAGAAAACAGAAAGCGCATTGTTTTATAGATGAATTATTTCATGTAATGAGTTTAGGTTCCCAAAGGATAAAATTATGAGAAATAAATGGATGAAAGTATTGAAAAGAAAGAACCACAATCCTTCTTCTCTTCCAAGAATAGAAATCTTCAAAAAATTGACTATAAATGAAAGGGGGACGAAAATATTGAATTTGATGACACAGTTTTTTATTTCAATTTCAGGTATTCTCCATAGAAAGTATTATTTGGAGTTAATACTGTTGGTGAATGTATGATACATTTTACTTCATTAAATTTTATTCATATGATTAATGGTATAAACTCGGAAGCTTCTGTTGGAGCAGTTCGAGTACAATCAATTCTGTCTATACTTGTCTTCATTCAACCTTCCTCTCAAGTTTTGGAAGATTCAACAGATTACCTAAGCGAGCCCATAATGTTTGAATTCAGAAACAATATTAGAAAGAGGTATGTATGTAGGAATCGTTCTTTTTTATAATAAACTGTAGTTAAACAGATTGAGGATTGTAGAATAAATTGAATATTCTATTGTTCCTATTGGTCAATCGAACAAGAAGCGGGAATAGGGCCGTGACGTCACCACCCTACTTACTGAATATCTGAAAGATCGAATACGTTTATTTTCTCTTAATGTTACATGTGTTTTATGTGGTACCCTTCTGTAGGCTAGTGCATCTTCAGGGGCTGTGTTAATTTTTGAAGAATTATAATAATTATTGTTTTCGTGTGAAGCTCAATCTTGTTCTTGCCGTTGGGTGTTAATGTATGGTTAAAATGCTTTTGTCCTGTGTTGGTCAGTTTAGTGGGTCTTCTCTCGTTCCTTGGGCATTGCTGTTCTGATGTGTATTGGTTGAGTTATCCTTGGTGAAATTGTCTGGGTACACCCACAGGTGGTTCCTTGGTTGGTTCGGGATCTGGTTAGTCTTGAGGGATAGGTAGAACTATTTATTTGTGGTATTCTCTGGCAGTGAGCGGTCTTTTACATGATTGTCAGTGGAAACACGTCAAGTATGTCCTGGAACCGCTCCGGAATATCCTCCAGAGCCCCCAGGAGCTAGGCTGGGAAAATTGGAGCTTTTTCCTGGGGATCCTCCTTGGGCGCCAGCGAGGCGTCCAGGGGATGGTCAGGATCTCAATTGCGGTGGTGTTACTGCTTCTGATTGTTCTGGTGATGTATTTGCGTAGGAGTTCCTGAAATCTCAAATTTATAGGGGTTAGTTTTACGGTGTAAGGAAGGTTGTGTACGTTTTGTACTATTCTTCTCTCTGTGGTAAGTGAGCAGTGTGTTAGTCTGGGGGAAATTATGCAGTATATCTGGGCTTTATAGTTCATGATCAGTATCATTTAGGTCTTTAAAGTGTGTAACAATGTTTTGCTGTCGCAACTCCCGAGCTTACTCCTCAAGCGTTCAGGAGGTCTGGTCATTTCCTGACTTTGTCAGAGGTATCTCTCAGTTGTCTGAGTGTCCCAAATACCAGGTCTGGCCTAGAGAATAAGGTAGTTGTTTGAAAAAATGTAGGTGAACAATATATATAGCGTATGTTTCAAGTTTGAAGACGCTGCATTGTTTAGTATTTATTTGGCAGCCATAAATAGTGAATGTGTGAAAATGAAGAAAATTCGTCGCTGTTATGTGTTACAATACATATATTCGAAAGGCCTCATCCCAACCAATATAAAAGCTGAACTGGATTCTACTCTAGGTGAGTCAGCTCCTTCGTTTATAACAGTAAAATATTGGGTAGCAGAGTTTGAACGAGGCCGTACGAGCGGCAAAGACGAATATCGCAGTGGTCGGCCAAATGAGGTGACGACTTCAGAAACGATGAAGAAAGTCTACAAAGCGGTACTGAATGACCGTCGACTGAAAGTACGCAAGCTAGCAGTCTCATTAAGCATATCAAAAAGAGCGGTACATCGTATATCGTCTGAAAATTCGAACATGAGAAAGCTGTGTGCAAGATGGATGCCGCGTTTGTTTACACTCGAACAAAAGCAGTGTCGTGAAGATGTTCCAATTGGGTGTTTAGCGAAGTTTTACAGCAACATAGCAGAATTTTTGCGTCGTTTCATAACAATGGATGAAACATGCGGTTCCATCACTTCACATATGAGACAAAAAACAATGAAAACAGTGGACTCAAAAGGGAAAACCGACTCCAAAGAAGGCGAAGACCGTTTCATCTGCAGTCAAGGTCATGGCATCGGTTTTTTGGGATGCGCGCGGGATAATTTTTATTGACTAACTTAAAAAAGGTAACACTATCAACGGCGAGTATTACTCAAATATGTTGCACCGATTGGGTCGCATTTGGCCAAGAAAAAAGTATTATTTCATCAAGACAATGCAACAGCTCACAAATCCGTTACCGCAATGACCAAAATTGACGAATTAAAGTTTGAATTGGCACCTCATGCACCCTTTTCCCCAGATTTATCCCCCTCAGATTATTTTCTGTTCTCAAACATGAAAAAATGGCTCAGTGGTCAAAGATTTTCCAACGATGAAGAAGTAATATCGGCAGTTAATAGCTATTTTGAGAAGCAAGACAGTTCTTATTACAAAAAACGGTATCGAACTTGTAGAACGACCTTATGATGTACTGTTTGGAACCTTTGGTGTAGAAATGAATAATACTGGAGTTTTTTCCCAACAGCAAATAGTTGTTTTTACACCTCGACACGTGTTTCGATCACCAAGTGATCATCTTCAAGAGGAAGATAAAACTGTCTTATCTTCAGTTTTATCTTTCTCTTGAAGATGATCACTTGGTGATCGAAACACGTGTCGAGGTGTAAACATAACGATTTGGTGTTGGGAAAAAACTCCAGTA
>WOGN01002160.1:491-17305 GCA_015342105.1 Leptinotarsa texana
ATTGTTTATAATTTTTGAAATTTTTATCGGCGCGTTTTCGGACCTTTCCTCAAAGTTTCTAGGCAAAAATACGAATAGAATGACACCTTGGTCGTAATTTTTGGACAGGGCTGAAAAATGTTACAAAAAAAGTACATGTGAACTAGACTAGTTGTAGCGCTTAAAACCGCAATTGCACTTTAAGCAACGCGTTGTTAAATCTTGCACTCGTAAAAACATGTTTGTGTCATTCAGAAATATTTAGAAAACGGCTTCACCCACATCGAGTTCGACTCTATGCATTCTACCATAGAGAGGCAACTAAAAGGTAGAACCATTAATGTGCCAGCTGATTATGTCTCCCTATGTAAATTGGCTCGAAAAAATCCTAGACCGTATGAGGAGATCTATTTAGATAACACTTTTTTTGAAGGCATCAGTAAACTCTATTCAATAAAATCAATTAGACCTGGATTCAAAGTTGGTGATCCAACTGTTAACAATCTTAGGGCACCGAAGTATAATCCAGATGGTAAAATCGAGTTTGAGATTAAACATAGCAAAGAATTTCAAGATATGCCTATAAGATTCAAACCAAATTCAAACTATGTATTAATTGACTTTCTTCTTCAATTGTACAAAGAAGAACTAAAAATTAAAAAAAAAAAGTTCTTTATGTTGTTTCATCAGTACTTATTTTCGATACAATGAAAATAATGCCTTAGGTATATTAATAATAGCGTTGTTTTATTAGATGAAATCTGCATAAGTCCCTCTTCGTACTGGATAGAAGAATGAATTTTGTACAACTCCTTTATTTTTTAGCAGGTTACTATTATGAAAAGAATCAATACTTGATAGCAGTTCCCTAAATGTATTTTTCATCCAAATTTTGTTTTCACCCAGATTACATTGTTATTGAAGATTTAAAATAGTTTTTTTGTTCCCCTGTAAAATTTAGGTTCTTGTACTTGTGCAATTTTCACATTAGGCCGACGATATCCATAAAAAATTACCGTTTTTGCAGGAATATTGGGAAACCATATCGTAGGACCTCTATTTATTGATTAGAATTCAACAGGGTACTGCATTTGAATATGCTGGAAACTACCCATTCATCACTTAAATCGTACGAGTGAATCCCAATGAATTCGATAAGGATATTGTATTCCAACAAGATGAAACACCACCAAATTACTCTACTACTTTTCTCGTTCGTTGGATTGGCCGTCGAGGTCCTACAGAATGACCAGTCCGTTCGCCAGATTTGACACCATTGGACATTTTTATGGGGCTATTTGAAGCAAGAGGTGTACGAAACTAAACTTTCTTCAATATTGGATATACGGCAGAGAGTGATAAATATTTGTAAAGATACTTTGTTCAAAAATGTTCGTCGGGAAATATTGGATAGGCTGTTCATATGTCAAGAAGCTGTTACCTCATATTATGTAGTTAAATGTCAATGTATTCAGACAATTATTAAAAGTTCCGCCATTTTGTAGTAGTTGTCAATTTCACTCCAAAATAAAGTATTCATGCATTAACTTCATTATCCCAAATTTCAATATTTTGAGTTGACCAGTTCAAAAAATACAAGAGGGAGACATTTAACAAATGCAATGTACATTATAGTATTATGTATTTTTCACTCTAGGCAAACCTGCGATACAATCTTTAGGCTTATTTTTGAACATATTATTACCAACGATAGTTTTGATATCTGATGGAATAAGATTATACAACCGATGAGCTAAGTGAATATATAACACTTCTGTGAAGTATTTTTCTTGCGATTTTGGCACATAGGTTGGATTAATTTTGTGTCGATTTGCATAATGTTTGTCCATTTTTATCGATTTTTATTTTAGTGCTGCCTCATAACAGTTTTGAGGCATTAAACTTGCCTTGTGTCTAAACTCAATGTTTCCTTATACAGGGTGTTCCAAATTGAGTCGGCGTCATTGTCAACTCCGTTATTATTGATGCTACGAATTCAGTTAAACGGGCAAATTAGTAGCATTTTCAATGGCCTTCTAGATATCAAAAACAAAAAAACAGTTGCGTTTTCAATATATTTCATGAAATTATTTTTTTTTCCAAATAGAACATTTTCAACAATAACTAACACCTTTTTTTCTAAAGTTAAAAATGAGCGACTTATGTGGAAATAAAAGTTTCTTTGTTTTGGCAAATAAAACCTCACGATTTTCCTCACACTCATTTTTGGTACTTATACGAATGACAGTATTATATTACTAACAGCAAAAAGAAAAAAATTGTGCTGCGATATGAACTCGTTAAACCCTTAACATCATGTCGTATCATAAACTTGACACCACTGAGCTCTTTGGTATTGATCATTTCCATCTGAAATCCATTCATCTAGCCATATTTATTTTGTCTGCTACAGGTAATGATTACATTGAAGTCGTTTTTGTACAGAATAAAAAATACTGGATCTTCATATTAACGCGGTTGGAATATAGTTATTTATTATACAAGGGAAACATGTAAAGCGTGTTTTTTATAGAGGTATAGAACTTTAAGTAGCAATAAAACAACGATGGATTATTCGATTGACATGAATTTTATTTATCCGAAAGATAATCTTGTGGCATTACATTTTAAATATGATTTCTGGCATATGACCGCCACGGCTGGCGCGGATGTAGTCCAATCTGGACGTCCAATTTTCGATGACTTTTTCCAACATTTGTGGCCGTATATCGGCAATAACACGGCGAATGTTGTCTTCCAAATGGTCAAGCGTTTGTGGCTTATCCGCATAGACCAATGACTTTACATAGCCCCACAGAAAGTAGTCTAGCGATGTTAAATCACAAGATCTTGGAGGCCAATTCACAGGTCCAAAACGTGAAATTAGGCGTTTTCCGCACAGAACCATTATTTTCGAAATAAAATTGCACTATTTGCAAGCGTGGTTCAGGCATGAGTCTATTCATGATGAATTGCCAAACCAAACTAAGAATAAATCACTTGACAGCTGTTAAATCGGTGGCCATCTTGAAAAGTAATGCCAACTTAAAGTTCTATACCTCTATAAAAAACACCCGTTAGCTTTTGAAACGTTAAGATAAATATAGCTTTTTTTGATAGAGAAAATTATTGAATAAGATAAGTTACTGATAAATAAAACATTTTTCTTTTTGAAAAGTACCTTCAATTTACGCAGTAAATTATTGGAGCAAACTAAAAAGTTTGTCCTTTCTAAATGTGTATAAAATTCTTCATTACAATTTTTATATTTTTCGGATTGTGGAATGTAAAAATACCTAAACAAGGTCGATAAAAAAAACTGATTTTCCTTTACAAACAATGACTTTTTGTTCATTTGAATTTTCCAGTATTCATACAAATAAGGATAGAGTAATTAAAGTGTCTGCCGTTCTGCTTATGTTGTAATTTTTTTCACATAAATATAATAAAGGGAGAATGATCAGAATCATACAGGGTGTACCTTTTGAAAAACAAGTTGATTTAAACAACGGTATAACAGGCAACGCTGCTTTCCTCAAAATATTCCAGAATCATAGACGTATTCATTAATAACCACTACCAAATTTGCAAAAACTACTACTGCCAAATCTTTCTTCAGAGAATAGATGATGATCCACCACTTGGGTTTCCCTGTATATTCAGATTTTATTGCAGTTAACTTCATTTCCTATAGGCTTAGTCAGGTTATAGGTTATATTTTGTTTCAATAAAACAAGTAAAATTTTTTAAACGTTTTTCTGCAAAGATAAATCAAAACACCACCAAAACTTTTTCTCTTCCTTTGTTGTCACCTGATAACTATATTATAAAACACATTTATTAAATAACTACTGATTGTATAGAGTTACCAGAGCTGAAATTTTGATAGTAAATTGTGAAATATTTAGTTAAAATATATGTTTACTTGCTAGTTTCACAGCAGAACTCTTTCATAGGAAATCTATCTGACTTTTCGAATTGAGAACTTGAGAAAAGTACTTGAAAATTATACAAATACTTACTAATGCTTCTTTGGTAGCAAAGCAAACTGGGAAAGAACTATTTTTAACACTTAATGTAGAACAAATTTATCAATAGCACTGTATGAAACATCATAAAATTATTGAACAGAAGAATTACGATATTATAACATTAAATTTAACGTTTATTTGAACTTAATAAAACTAGAAGTTGCACAATTATGTTGATAAAGTTTTTTAGCTATTTTGCTCTGTTAGGAAAAATTAATAAATACGACAAGTAACTGACGAATTGAAAGTTTTTCTTTGTGAAAAATACTTGATTTACTCACTAAGTTATTGGAGTAAACTAAATAGTTTACTCTCTGTACACTTGTACAAAGTTCTTCATTAAAATTTTTATATTTTTCTGATTGCTGAAGATGAAAAATCCCTTGAAGAAGGTCGACCTTTAGATTTACTATTTTGTAGAATATTAGGGTGATTGATGGTTTTTATGGCTTATGAAGTGTGGCAATAATTAATGTTGATTTCAAGCAACGTTTTGTAAAATGTATTTACAAACCAGCTACAGCAGTACTGGGCTTTGAGGTGGTTTTCTTCGCTCATGATGCAATATTGATTGAAATAATTTTCTACACAATTAAATTAGAGGGGAAAATCAGAGAGGCACAGTGTAATATGATGTGATTTAAGAACTCTGAAACTGACTTTTTCTATTAGAAATTATGACATGGAGGTGAAGTCAAATGTGAAACTTCAAAAAGTAATGCTTGACTCTTTCCTAAATTAGAAGGCCCCATGTGGACTTTTTCACAGAAAACTATGGTTTTCCAGTGAATGTTATACACTATGAAAAAGCTACTGTGAAAGCTAAACGTGTGATATTCTGGAAAATGAAGTTATTAAATCGGATATCTTAACTATATGATCACTATTCATCAACAGGTGTCATAAGTTCATAAAAATCAATATGAATATATAAATCTGTTTTTTCGTTAATCAGCTGCCGGCCCCATACGAACGACAACTCTCAGAAGTTGAGAAACTTGTGCGAGCTAAGGACTAACGAGGTCTTACCTTTTAATGTGTGATTCCTAACACGTATATAATACTGTATCAACTACTCATTTTTATAATACTCGACAAAAAAATCTTACATAAACAATAAATCTTACCTAAAAAAAACTGCTTATGAAAAAGTAATCATAACATAGGAGAATTCATAGTAGATGATGTACTCTCTTTGTCATTGTTACAGTAGTAAGTGGTTTATGTGAAAAATATTTTATAAATGATTTTTAATCTTTCAAATTGTGTTTCAATTAGGTGTATTTCAAATTTGTAACTATGTCCTTGTTCACTACAAAGCTCTTTCTGACAAGCGTAAACACTGAAGTGTTTAGCATTAATATTCTTTTCTTCAATTAATCTTTCATGCCTAGTAAGTACACATACATTCTCAATTACTTTTTTTACAATTTTTAAAATATTAGCTTTGTTGAAATAATGTAAGTCTGGTGGCTCTCAAATCTTACTCTCATAACAGATTTGAAGAATGTGTCTTTTGTTTATTTCAGATGTTCTTTCTTCTAATGCAAAAGGAAGTGCTGTCCTTCTGAACTGTGTACGATCCTTCTTGAAATTCACTGAACAAGATTGCGTAAAATTGAACCAAGTACAAAGACTAGAAGAATGGAGTTGTTTCATAGATATTCTGAGGGATATGACTTTCCAGAAATCTAGATTTAGGACTTGTACTAAAGATAAAAGCACTGCAATTGCTCATCCGTTGAATTCTTCTGTAAGAAAAAAAATTGATTTTACAAGTTGTGAAAATGAAATAGAAGCAAAGAAAAATAATGAAGATGTACCAAATATTCCAAGTACAAGTTCTGGCAAGTCTAAATCAAAGAAGAAGAAAAAAAAACGGGACATCAAAATGGAAGCTCAAAGCACAGCTCCAGAAGAAAAAAAAGATAAAATCCAGGCTCTTAATGAAATTCAGGAACTGTGTGAAATGTTGCAAGATACCAAGTCTGTTGAAATTGTGGACTACTCAGATGAGAATGAAATTACATATGTTTCCAAAGAACTAGAGGCAGATCTAAATGATACATATGAGACTGAAATAGATGTAGCGATTAATGACCCTGGAAATGATAAAAACTGTGATATAGATAAAAATAATAATAGTGATGAAAGCATACATGAAAACCAGAACAAATCTATTCCGGGAATTGAATCCAATAAGGGAATAAGGGTTAGGAAAGATTTGAAAGATGAAAATAGATTAGATTCCAAAAACCATCAAAACTTTTTTCGGAAGTCCAATGAAAATCCCATGAAAGTGAGTGATGATGAGAATTTGAGTGACATTAACTTTGTTTCCGAATTTGTAGATAGTGAAGAGCCTTTCCCTAATAAAACTTTTATAAAAAAATCTCCCGAAAACAAGTTTTACTTAAAAAGCGATGACGAGACTGAAATGAGTATTGATAAAAACTGTGATAATATTAATAATGTACTAGGATTAACGAATAATGTAGAAAATAAGGAAAAACCTCCTGATTCCCAAGATGTTGAATTTGAAGTGAACCCAATAACTAACGAAATGCTGTCTACCATTTTTGGCACAAAAAAATTATTAAGAACCTTGCAAAATAAGAGGGTCAAGGTAGTCAAACCGGATGCTTTCATAGTCGAACCTATTGATTCCCTAGTTGAAATGATCCAGAAGAAAAATAAGTTAATCCCTCCTAATTATTATGGCCACACTTACGAGTTTTTCAATACAACATTGGCATTTTCTACACTGGGTAATGATAGTGGGTTGTTTTTGATTTCTAAGGATTGATTCTTGAATAATTTACATTTTGTGATTTGCAAAAGTTCGTGAAGAAAAATCTGGTAGCCTTCGAACAAATAGAAGAAAAATGTTTGTCTGTTTATTGTTCTGTGTTTCAAAATTGACTCAAGATTATAGAAATCTGTAGCTTACGTAAGATTTCATCATATATTTGACTTTGTTACTTTTGAATTTGTGTTTTTAATGCCATTTAAGCATGGTGATTGATTTATAACATGAATGATAAGAGCAGGGGGCAACCAGTCTGAAAAACTTGGAATGTGTATTGAAAGTTTGAAACCGAGAGTTTTATATTATCAGATTGTTCACATTATTCTGTTTCTCAACGTTTTACCGAACAAGTTGGCATCTTTAGGAGTACATTCTCCTTTTTTTCTCTGCTTGAGATTGTATCGCTGAGGTTGACGCATAATTGTTTCTAGCTAGGCAGAACATTGATGATAAAACTTAAATAATCCAGTTTCCTCATTAACTATTGCAGCTCCATTCAACCTTTTGAGTTTACACTGTTCTATTGCATTTTTTGCAATAGTCGTCATGTTCTAGTCGGCAATTTGTCTTATGCTCCTTGTTTACTAACCCACATTGATGTAACTTGTAACAAACATTTATATTACATTGGCATGTAATGCGTCTGTTACATTCATATTCTGTATATTGATACATTTATTCACAACATAATTTTCGAATAATCATATGAAAGTGAGAGTTGCAAAATATTTTGGAATACAAATGAAAGCACAAAAAATTAAATATTTTAAGAGTATAGTAGAAAACACAAATTTGTTATAAAAACAAAATAAAGATCGGCTGAAAACAACAAAAGAATTGATTGTGACATGTTTTTTTTGTAAAAGCAAAATTATCGAATTAAAAATTCATCAGAAAATGTAAAAAAACATTTTTCCTCAAAAATTCTCTCATCAGATTCATGTAAGAGCTCCAAGTCTTGGTTTTTAAAATTTTGATTTTGTTCCGCCCACAGCATTTTCAAATCATTTGTTATTGTCATGACCATTTCTTCAAATATAACTATAGCATCTCAATTTTAAATTAGAACAATTGCAAAAAACGTATATGTGTTATTTTTTATAGAAACTCGCCAACTTATTTCAGTTGTTCTTTCATTTCTAGAAGCTCATCTTTTCAGTAGGACATAAGTCTGTAATTCAGACATTTTGTTTGTTTTTTTTAAAACAAGATATTGGTTTCGTTCAATATTGCTATTCGCAATTCTATCGGTCACAGTTCATATATTGTTTGATTAAATTCTATTCGTACTAGATCTTTTCTCTTCAAAGATGAATAATTCGCTTGAATTCCTGCAAAATTCTAATGTATAGTTAAATGGTGATTGATTAGAAAAAATTTCATAGTATATCATTCGCATGTAGAGGAAAGAAAAATTTCCTGGAATGTTACAAATTTAGTTTTTGAAGAAAATGTAAGCTGATTTGAAATCTATAGAAGAACAAATGAAATGAAAATGAATGAGATGTTAAAATCATTGAAAATACTGAAATTAATCGGACCGAAATATTCAGATGAGTTCAGAAATGATGTCAAGAGGAAAACATTTTGCAAAAATGAATTAGTAATGAGTATAAAAGCTTGAAATATATAAGAATGCAAATTTTTAAAGAAAATCAATTGTTGTTACATGAAATGAAAATAATATAATGAACTCATTTATTAAGTAAGAACATACCCAATTTCAACTTCTCATTAGCACTGTTTCAAATATCTAGATCGACTCAAATTCTTGCAAATTTTTCATATTTATCCAATATTTGTTATTGGAGTTTTTTTCTGTATGTATTATTGGGATAAGTTGATATTTAAAAACAAGAATTTACATCCATTAACGTTCAATCTTCATTTATTTGAATGTTTTCCTATTCTCTGTTTTCTTGAAGAAAAAAGCAGATTAAAATGCTCGTTTTCCAAAAAATATATTTCTGGGTGCGCCTCTGAGTGAATATTTTTTTACATCAGGAATAGTAATTATTAAAACTTTAATATGTACATATTTCATTTTCCAGAATTGGTGAGCCCCTGATTTTTATTTTTGAAATTTGACACTGCTTTATAACATTTGAATCATTTTTTAAATAAAAAAAATCAACTTGATTTACTTCCAATCGTTCAGACTGTACTTTCAAAAAAAGGAGAATATGTAATATTTTTATATAAAATGTTTGGGAAAGCACATGATTGTCAGTAAAAAATAACGAAATTTTCTTTCTCATATCAAACAGTCAGACTGTCAAATAGTATGAAAGTACTGATTTGTTATCAAGCAGCAGAAACAAATCTTTCACCTTATAGACCAAAGCCAAAGAAAAAACCTAACTGATTGTACTTTCTAACTTATTGAGAGAAGAATATGTTTTGATATTGTTTAAGTTCGTGAATGATATCAGATTTTTCTCTCTCTCTCTCTCTCTTTATAGTCAGATGCCTTTCTCAAGGTATTGGATTTTGTTTTATAGTCAGATGCCTTGAGAAAGGCAAAAATCTTACAGGAAATGTTGCCTTATAATAGATGTAATTTTACTATTTTTAATAAAAAAGCTGCCTTGAAAATGAAAACGGCGTTCTCTGTTCTTTCACTTGTTTTCTTATATTACTGATTTTATTCCACTCTATTTCTAATATCACTCTTGAACGTATAAAAGACATAGTTTAGCTATTATTCCAAATTTTATTGAAAGTTAATAACTCTTGATTGGATATCATTCGTATTATTGGTATAAATATCATATCATTTTAGTAAAATTAACTGCCCTACTCCTATTCATATTTTGAGTTTGTATGTACTTAGCTGTTAGATTTTATTATAATAATTGATAGTTTTATCAGAATACTTTATTATGCAGAACATTTCGGGGAATGTTATTCCTACAAGTTTTTTGGTTGAAATAAAGTTTCCCGATGGATTATTGCATTTCTATTCTGTGAAGTTATCTACTAATATGACAAATTAACGTATTCAAGTACTTGAACCAATGTTTGTACTTGTCAAACAAGTGTATTGCTAATCATATGAATCTATTTAACTTGTTTCATAAATTGTTGTACTTGTCAAACAAGTATGATGCTAATCAGACCAAAGTTTGTTGTTTTGAGCGTTTATTTTGTATTCCAAAACTATTACTGTCAGATACATCTCCAGAAATTCTCGATGGATAGTTTTTTTACAGATTACATATTTGACAAAAGGTCCCTCTTCAATTTCTGAACAAGTCAAGGTCCAAAACAAGCACCGCTCTCAAACACCAGAAGTGCAACAGCCTTGTTTAGCAGTACTTGTTTTGAATTTATTTTACGCCAGTGGTTCCATTTCAACTTTCCAACTAGTCAAGTGAACATATTCACTTTTTTAAAATGGAAAGTTTATGGACACATTTCATTATAAAACTCCTGATATTCAAATACCAATGTTGGAAGGTATCAGTTATAAAAGTGGTGTATACATTTAACTTCACTTTAAAAACTTTTCTTGTAATGAAATTGGGAGAAGGGACATATGGTCTTTTTACTACCTTACTGTAAATAATTGTTAGGATTCTCAGTTATAAAAACAATGATAAATGAAAATATTTTCCTGAGTGCAAATACAGATAATGCTATTTTTGTTTTTTATCTTTTTCCAGTTTAATAATTAAATGAAGATCAGGTTACCAGTTGAATATTATTTGTAAATAGAATCTCCAGGAAATAATTCGACTGCAGCTTACTTTTCAACTAGTTGTATTGGAATATCATTTAATGATATTACTAGTTGAAATAAATATTACTCTTTATCGTCGAAATTAAAAGTGTTTTTTAAAAACATAGATGTTTCATCTCTATTATTATGTATAGAAGGGTTAGAATTTTGTTTTGTTTTTCGTCTCAGACTTGAGTGTTTTTTTATTTATACTGTGTTTTTAATAAAAGTTCAAAACGATAACTCTGTTTTTTTCTAAAGACCAACTTCTGTCAAGAAAATATGGTCTAGTCTAGATGCTAAACCTGTTGCTCTATACAAGGTACAGTTTAAACTTTTTTGAAAGGTGGACTACCACCAGGTAACAAATGTTTCTACAGTATTGATCTTTCACCCAGCCAACTGCAGCTCTCCTCATTCGTTGATTGTTTTTCACAAATATGTGAACTTTTCTTTATCAATTCAGTGCTTCGATGAATTTGTGATCCAACACCAGACAACCTGCCCCAAAAAGAACACTCCTTAAAAGTAAGTCCTGGCATCTTCTCCTACAAAGACGTCATCTATGGGATCGACAGAATACTTGTTCCCCGAATATCAACAATACACGAGATTCATCTCTGCAGCTTGGCACCCTTAAGCTCGGAAGGCATTATTATGATGACGGTACACCGATCCGCATTCTGTCATTCCATTGGCGATTTATACACAAGGAACACCGACGTAACAGTGCCAATTGTATACGATATTCATTCACCATTCGGGTGTGATACACTTAGGTTAGGTTAGGTCCACAATGAGTGGTTCTATTCGACCCTCCACCGCAACTCGCGAGGGTTTATTGTGGCACATACCTATTCACACTCGACCAAATAAACCCAGCTTCTTAATGAAGCCCATTAGTTTGTATAGTGAGTAGTCTTTCAGGTCAGATGGTAAGAGTATGGCTCTGCCGAACTCTTAAAAACCTGATTCGGTCCCCAGTGGGGTAGGAACAAAGTATGTGCTTAGCTGTTTCATCATTTTCCAAAGAGAGGCGACACACACTGTCTTCCGACAGTCCGAGTCTCTGCATATGATTCACCTGCAAGAAGGCCTGTTAGACATCGTAGTTCATCCCTACGGTTAGGTTCGGTCCAAAGTGAGTGGGTCTATCCTCCACCGTAACCCGCATTTTACAAGAAGTCCATAAATCTTCTTGCCATCCAGGCGTTCAATCTTTGTCTGGAAAAGCCTAAAGTGGTGCCAATGACAGGTTCTGGTCTGATGGAGGCGCTTGCAGCATCCTCCTTTGTAAGGGAGTCAGCAGCATAGGATATGATACACTTACTGAGACTTGGCGAATATATTTTTTTCAATATCAATTGATATTTTTAACTATAAGGTATTTTTTATAGTTTTCTTGTTATAAAGGGAAATGTGGAAAGAAAACGAAAAATTCATAAAATATATTCTCTTCACCATGTAACGAAATAATTTACAATTTTCAAAATCAGTCATTATACTAAGACTGATAGACATCGGACAGAATAATACAAATTGAAAAGTATGATATTTATTGATTTCTACCTTGCCGAAACTTTTCGAAAATTAATTAATATCACATGAGATTTTCAGGTATAAATTATGAGTATTGGATTACTTCTTGCTCTTTTTGCTATAGATTGCTCTCTACTTTTCCATTCTCATTGGATTCGAAAGCTTTGTTAACATGACCGTCAAATGTCCTTTTCCGTCTCACACTCTTTCTCAGCTTAGTTCCCCCATCAAAATGTTCGGTAATCTCAAATAGAGACTTTCCCTCTGTTTCTGGCAAAACAAAATGTAATACAACAGTTCCCACAATACCAACACAACCGTAAAACCAAAACACACCTGGTAACGAGAAAGTGGCTACCATATCTTGGAATAGTTTGTTGGCGAGGAAACCAATGACATAACCCATTCCTGCGGACAAACCGGAAGCGGTAGCTCTGATTTCATTGCTGAAAAGCTCTCCGATGAGGATCCAGGGTAGGATTTTTATACCGAGGTAAGTGAAGAAAGCGGAACCAACAAGGAATGTGACTGATATCCATCGATGTGGATATTCGCCAGTAGTCGCATTGACTACCACAGGCTCCGTCATATAATTAATATTGTTTAAATGTGCGTAGGTTCCAACTATTAAGAAGCAGATCCCTGATGCGAATAGAGAAATGAAGTTAATAACCCTCTTTCCAAGGAAACTGATTAGTGTGACGCTTAGTATACACCCTAGAAGTTGCACCAGTCCCATCAGCACTGTTGAGTAATACTCGCTTAGTGGGGCTCTCATTGTTTTGAATATTTTGATTGCATAAGCCTGGAATGGGGTATTTCCATTGAAGTGTCCCAGAAAGAAGCCCAGCATTATCAACAGGTAAGGTCGAATAAAGTTGCGTTTACCGAAAAGTTTCATAGTTTGAAGTTTTTTCGCAAGACTGTTCTTTGTGCAGACATTCTCCTTTGTCTTCATGTTGTGCTTGTACAGCTCTTGGAACTCATTTTCGATATTGTCAATGGTTGTCCATCCCCTTAGCCATGCTATACTTCTTTTAGCTTCATCATATCTGTTTTTTGTAATTAGCCAAACGGGCGTTTCAGGAATGAACATGAGCGACGTGAAAGATATAATTGGGATGGCGCAGTTTATGAATGTTACCGTTCTCCATGAAAAGAATGTACCTAAAATGAACTGGCTTAAGATTCCTATCACAACAGACATCGTGCTTGTCGTAGATAGCATTCCACGTAAGTGAGGCTGGGTTATTTCTGCGACGTATGTGAGAACCTGAAAATGAACAAACAGAAGCTATAATAATAATAGGTATTTATGATGTGAGTGTTAAAAGTAAGGTTTTATTTTGTGAGTGAAAACGTTTGCGAAAAGAGCGTAGCAAGTTGAGCAATTTCATGAACAAAATAAAACTTACTTTTAACACAGATAACATACAACTGTACAACTGTCATGATTTCATAATAAAATAGATAAATTTAACATTGATATAAAAATACATTTTGACCTCTCTTTTCAGTTGACTATTTTCATGTTATCGCATTTGCTGTGAAGTGGCCGTGTCAGGTGACGCCGAATCACCTGGTTACCAATAAACAGTATTGTTTACAGGTCACACGTTTAAAGTTTTTGCTGGTGTTTAATATCTTGCATAATGAAGAACAATAGTAAGGAATTGTGTGTTCCTGACTGTATTGAAGAGAAAGCTTCAATTGAATTGTGTAGACTTAAAAACATGGAACTCGTCAACTTTGTGGAGCAAGTTGTCAATGATAAAGTCGGAGTGTGCTCGTTGAAAATGGTGTTGATACAAGCAAATATTTCAAGGTAATAGCATTCTTAAAGGGGAAAAATGAAAGTTATAGGCCCAAAAAATCGAAAACTCTCACGTTTGAACAAGTCCAGAGGTTTATAAATGAGGCGCCAGATGAAAAATCTTTCATGATAAAAATCGATACTATTTTCGGAATACCTATATGGAGCCTGCCGGCGTGAAGAGCTGTGCTATATATTAATAGAAGACATTAAATTAATGGATAAATCATTGATTGTTGAACTCCAAAATACAAAAACGAAAATAAGTCGTTCTTTCTGCATTGTTGGAAAAAATATTGACTATTTTAATAAATACGTTGCATTACGCCCGTCTGTTATCAATCATCAATGTTGTTTTCTGAAATACTCAAATTATTAATGCAGTGCCATTCCAGTGGTATATAAACTCGTTTGGGATAATGTCCTCTACATTTCTGTGTTTTTGAACCTCAGAAGGTCTTCTGCTTCTTTGCTAGCAGAATCAGGAGCAAATATAACGGATATTAACAAGCACGGAGGATGGGAGTCAACAACAGTAGCTGAGGGTTACATCGATCCCTCTATTTCTTATAAAGAGGCTATAGCTGAAAGAATAATCCCAACAGCTAGCTCCAGCGTTACAGCATCGCCCACTTCAAGAATTAAATGTTAATGCCCATGAAATGGTTAACTCAGATAGTAAATGTATTACAAGGCTCTTCAACATCGCAAGGTATTAGTATCAGCAGTTGTTCTAATTGTACTTTTCATATTAATGTTCATAAACAATAATAATAATGTAGTTGATGTATATAATACATTTGTAACAGAATATAATTGTATCTATATCTATTGTTCATAATAAAACTTCTTCGAAAATTGAATAATTGTGTTTGTTTATTGCTATTTGGTCGAAAAAAAATCTTGTTAAAATACTTTTAACACGCTAATTTATTAACATCATCTTTTAATTCTCTTGACAACCATTAAAAATTTCACTTTTAATGACAGTTAGACAAAAACATTTTTTGTTGCAATGGAAATTTAATCAAAGTAAGTAAACCTAACATCAATATTACACTTATAATTTACTTAAATTAATTCAATACTCAGATTTTTGAACTGGAACTCCAAAAAATGAAATTGAATATCTTTGGTAGTCCACATATTTTGTGATGCTGCGGTTCATATCAAGAGGCTGCTGTAATGATTCCAAAATATAATTTATAAAGAGAAGACGAATATTATTTATCTTAACATTTTCTCAAATAAATGACTTGTTAGTACCACTTTTTGGAGTGGCATTCATGCTTTAATAAATGGTTTGAACGAACGCATGGAGTGTATTGATCATCATGGAGATTAGTATGAGAAACACTCAGTCACTTACTTAGTACCTAAGCTATTTTTAATATATTGTCATCACGGCGGGACGACTTCGTTTTGTAATATGTACTTAGTGTTTTATAAACTCCAAAAAACTGTCAGAATCTTCTTTAGTGTTAAAAATTTCATAAGCAGTGTGATCTTGGAGTTAAATGCGAAAATGCCTTAGTTCTAAGGTAATTTTTGTAGTATCAGAAAAACTCATTGACATAAAAATCAGTCAAAAGAGTTATGAGGTGTATTGAAATTTGATAAAATTCAATGTGCAGTGTATGACATTCACCAATTCGTGATTAAATATATCTGACTGTTTGAATTGGGCAGTGTCCTGATTGTGAAATCAACAAGTTCTTCAAATATTGAATTCTAATCATGATCAGTATTTCCAACATTGTATCAAATGGCTATTTTTAAGTTTTCACCCTCCTGACATTAAGCCACCTTTATATTAACGTTACATACCTATATATGTGAAACATATAATCTTACGTGACACCAACTATAGTTTTAGAGATTTCTATAGACATCGAACAAGCAGACACTCTGTGTCCCTCGAGAGAATACTTTTCATTATAACGCATAGAAATAGTAATAACATTTTTATCTCTGTCATTACAAATACTATATACGTATTATAAAAACAATTAACGAAAATCCTCAAATTTTCCTAATTGCCAAAGAAATTTGAAGTATTATCTGTTGGAATAATTTGCAAGGTTACTAATAATTACGAGATAGAGAAATTGATTGACAAAGTATTAGTTAATCACCCAAGGGTATTCGGCCTTTTTTTGGTGGTTATTTACCTAACACTGAATACTTTTCGCAATAGAGGTAGGTATTGATGCAAATAATTTCTGGCTCTCAACATTGCAGATTACCTACTTACCTGGTACTGTAGTTTCTATGTAAATGAAAGTGTTAATTTACAAAGAAATATCAGGCTTAGTATGTTGTACAAACCACTTTGAAACGCTGGCCATGTTATGTTGATGGTTTGTAACGAATGCAGTTTGGAAGTGTACATAATTTATTTTTAGGCCATGTAAGTGAAATAAAGGTAACGTGTTTTGAAGAACTGAAATTATGTCACATAATCTAGAAATATTAATTTTCACAAAATGTACATGTTGTTTTGTTATAATGGGTGTTTATTATAGAGGTATAGAACTTTAAGTTGGCATTACTTTTCAAGATAGCGACCGATTTAACAGCTGTCAAGTGATTTATTCTTAGTTTGGTTTGGCAATTCATCATGAATGGACTCACGCCTGAACAACGCTTGCAAATAGTGCAATTTTATTTCGAAAATAATGGTTCTGCGCGGAAAACGTATCGCGCACTACGTCCATTTTATCGTCAACAAAATTGTCCATCAGAGCAGTTAATTCGATTAACCATGGAACGTTTTCGCACCACGTTTACTCTTATTGATAACTCGCATCCCCAGAGACGCCCTACGGTGCGTACAGAAGAAGCTCTTGCTGCTGTACAGCGTAGCATTGAGGAAGACCCGGAGGAGTCCATCCGCCATCGAGCACAGGAATTGGATCTGTG
>WOGN01002161.1:0-17305 GCA_015342105.1 Leptinotarsa texana
TATATATATATATATATATATATATATATATATATGTATATATATATATATATATAAAGCGGTGGGTGTTAGAGTAATGATTTCCTTTCCTACTATGGATGGCTTTGGACTGCATGACCGTATACAAGCGAATGGAGAGGATATTTGCAAAATTGCATGCTTAGTGGTGTGAAATGTAACCAGAGTGTGTCGCGTTTTTGTGTCCAAAGACTGAATGATTTCGTAATACTATATCTTTATTAGTAGGGCTACTCAACCGCTTTAGCTCTTCCACCATTTGTTGACACGTTTGAGCAGGAGCCGTGCATTATACTATCAGTAAATATGCAGAGCAGTTCACATAACTAGCCGTTTAAAGTAACAAAAGCTGCAAGAGTCAATAATGATATTTCAAAAAATAGACTGATAACTACAAAATCTAAACCATAGTTCCTGTGAACTCTTTTCAAACCAGTGAGGTAGAAAGAATTCCACTTTTGTGTACCAGAAATTTCAGAAATAAATGCACAAAATAATGGCTGAGTGCAGAAGAAGCACTGTTATAAACCAGTAGAACTGCAATGCTCTTTCCGACGCGCGTTCCACAAATTTTGTTGATAAACATTGAATAATTTACAAATCAGATAAGTCATTGCGATCAGTTGTCCCTATCATAAGTTTTTCTATCCATAAAACTAAATAGCAGACCAAACAGCTCAAAATTGTATCAATCTCACAATCAAGTTTCATTGTTGAAATAACAAAAATTATTGAATATTCAAGGGATCTTCTGGAGCTCAATGGTTTCAGGGAGACATATTCGAAGACTGCATACAGCATACTTCGAACATCATTGTTTTCAGTTCAACAATAGTAAGCACACGTTCCTATTTTATTGCTATTCTGTTCATGAGCAGATGTGTTACTCCAAAAAGGAAATTACCTTTCACGGACTTGTATCCGATATGTAGATGATGTATTTGCTATTTTTGACACAAACAAATCTAAAGTTGAGGACTTTGTATAAACTCTCAACAAAACATCTTCGAATACTCAGTTTACGTATGATGAGATTCAAAACAACGAAGACGTACCATTCTTCAACATCTCAATAATTAGAAATCACATGAAACTGGAATTTGATAGGAGAAATACCAGGCTTTCAGATATATTACTGATAACTCGTACCATTGTCGACAAAACAAAATGGTGTAAGCCTTTTAGTACAGAAAAATACGGTATTGGAAAAAATGTTTTCAGTGACATTGCTGAAAGGCAGAAGTACCCTTCACTGAAAATACAGTAGAAAAGTTAATTGAAAAACGTAAATCGATTCATGAAAAATCTTCGACATTTCGAGCCTTAAAAACTATGACAAAAATATATCGAACTTATTTCAAAGAACACGCAGCAAATATACGTTTTCGGAAACCAGTGAAATCTAGTGTCGCTCAATACGCTTCAGAAAACGGCCATAGAATATATGAAAACTGTTCAAAATTGTTCAAATCAGATGGTTTCAAAAGTCTGGAATAGCAAAGTGTGGCATGAGAACTATGCATAATCATGAAAGTTCCAGCAGAAAAAGCCCATTCTTTGCCATTAATGAATCACTCATATAAAGTGGAAACTTTCACAAAAAAACCTCAAATTTCTACCCAAAATCATTATTGTGTATCGAAGAGTGGAAGTGGTAGGTATGAATTGAGATCAATCATAAAGTTGGGAATTGATCTACTTCATTTCCTAAAAGCGCCAACTTAGTTGATTAAACGCGCGTCAAGAAGAGTGATTCGTATTATTGCTTTTTTTGGATGCAATCTAGACCAGAGGTTTTACTACTATCTTTCATAGTAGCTAATATCATGCCATTTGAGTGCATTCAATGTTTCTCTACTGAACAAAGACGAGCGAACACGAGTGTTTGTGGTACTAGGAAGGCTAATGAGAAATATCGTAGAGAATATGGAATAACTTGTGAATCCTTTTCGCTTTCAGTAGCCTCTGTATCTTGTAATTGGCCAACCGCTGATCTGTTGAAATTCTTATAGAAGAACCCTTCATTAGTGAGCTTCAACAACCTGAGAGAACTGAACTCACGAACCTAATCACCGAACAACCGTAGACGTTCGATAACTCGTACATTTTGAGAACTTTAGCGCTGGACCCAGAAAGGAGCTCGCTACCCATCATCACTGGACAATAATTTTTAAATCTGACTGGAAGAAAGCAGCAAAGTCCAGCCCAGTTTATCAATATATTACATTTATTTTGATTTTCAAGGGTTTGAATATAGAAAAAATTTGTGAAAGATATGGAACAGATGATATGGCCGCTCATATTTTTGGCGGTGAAATCACAAATATAATTTTCCTGAAGAGTTTTGCTGAAAATAGTTTTTCCAAACTTCATATACATATACTTAAACTTCATATACATATACGTACAACGGTCATATCATTTGATCCTACACTCGATTGTCTCCATTGTGCATCTGATAAAATTGTTTTTTTTTTCGGTGATAGTATACAAATCAGTCAACCACCGGTTGTGCTTTTGTCTGAAATATTAATAATATTTTCAATTGCAACCTATTTTCAGTTGATAACAATTGACATATTGGAACCCTACATATTTATGCTCTAGGTGTTTCTTCATTCACCAAACCTTTCGCCAACCAGATGATCGTAGCCATATGTTGACCAATAGAAAAATAGTGTTAGATTTGTAGCACACCAAACTAATATTTTTCCTAATGGAGTTGAATATGTTTACGTCTCCTTCTATCAAATCAACAAAAATTTGACTTTATACGTAACAAAGAGTACAAGTGATAACACCTTGTATAATGAACTATTTTGGAACTATATCGACATGGTTTTTCATGGAATACAATTATGAAATTTGAGAATTTTGAAAGTTGATTGCTCAATATTCACTAATCGGTAAATTACCATAAACAGTGTTGTATTAGGAGACAATATCAGCAGTTGTCTGCTGATATTGAGGCTACCATTAGAAAGGTAATGAAAGAAGTGTTGCCTGAGATAAAACAAATAAGATGCTGGAACTCTGGGAAAAGTGGGCATGTACGAAGCAAATGTCCAAGCATTCAAAGAACCAACACCGAATCAGGAAAACTAGAGAGGGTCGATGAGAAACGGCAATCGTCCTCCTGTAACCAGCAAGCCTCCGTAAAAAACGCAGATGCCCTGTCACAGAGACCATGTTCCGATGACTGCTCACATTACCGACGAGTGGAAGAGACGGAAGCAGTTATTCGTAGAACTACAGCTGTAGACGACAACTGGGAGCACAATAAGATCAAGGAAGATCAAGAGAAAAATCCAGATCTTGGTTTTAGTCATCGGATCTAGGAAAATCAATAAAAAACCATCGTGGCTGGAGGTAGCAGGTTATTCGCCAGCGGTCGAGTTCTACTGGGCCCAATGGAACTCCCTTATCTTGAAAAGAGGGATTTCGAAGCAGGAATTGGAGTCTGAAGACGGTGGAGAAGAAAGGCACTAGACAGTGGAACCCCCAAGAACAAATGACGCGAGGTGTTCAAAGAAATCCATGATGGAGTCGCTGGAGGACTTCTGTGAGTGACGGAGACCTTTCAGTAAAGTGAGACAACGTTTCACTGTGTTAATTGTCAAGTCGACGTCAATGATTGGTGCAGGAAATGTGTGCTGTATGTGCTGCCAGTAACGGGCCTCGGATGCAACCTAAAGCTCAATGCGCCAGTATAACGTCGGTAGTTCCTTTGAGAGAATCGCCATCGACATCACCGGAGTGTTCCCAAAGTCCGACTACGAGAACAAATACATCCTGGTAGCCATGGACTACTTCAGTGAGTGAGCAGAAGCGTAGCCCTGCCGAACCAGGAAGCCTTTACCGTCGCTGACGTCCTAATAAAGGAATGGATAAGTCGATTCGGTGTCCCACTGGAGCTGCATTCGGACCAGGGCAGAATGATGGGGTCCAACCTGTTCCAAGAAATGTGTAAACTGTTGAACTATAGATTTCTAGTAGGGACCGTGACCGATATGAGCCCAGCTTCCCAACCCAAGAGAGAAGTTCATAAACAAAGAAATTGAAATAGTGAAAATGAATTGAGCGTTACTTGCTGAGTGTTGTAAATAAATTAGTTTGTGATTAGTGAAATAATGTTGGAAATAAATTTGTTTAGGAGTGTTAGATTACTAATTCGTCACAATACTATCTACTTAAACTGTATACGAAAAGTCAGGTCTGTAAACCAGCCGATTACTGTCAACAAACCTGTGGACAAGCTTGAACATCTCTTTACTCAACCGTGAATGTTTACATTCGTTGAAAACCGCATGAAATCCTTTGTATTTCAACTCAGAAAACGATCACTTCTGAAAACAGCCATGCCCAATTTATCATATTCAATTGAATGCTTCCGAACTACCACCCCCGAATGAACCGAGCTATAAGTAATAAAGGTAATGGATGTGTTTCGCTGCTCAATTAAATTTCAATAAGTTTAATTGACCGAAGAACGATCACAGAGCTTTAATTTGCTCGATTTATCGATATTATCAACGTGAGCCAGCTTTTTGGATTGTTTGAACTACTTTCAGCAAAACAGTGTGAAAGTAATCTTGTGAGATTGAGAGGGGTGAAATTTAAAAATTTTCATTGCAAAATGATAGAGGTTCTGGAATACGAAATGAAGAATTATATTATCTTGAGAGGTGATGGCACATCTGCAAAGGGAATTGTAAGAGAGTTGAAATAAACAAAATAACGTACTATATCGATCTAAAAGTCGAGAGAGCCGTTTGTGTTTTTTTTCCTATGCGCTGTATATTTCATGTATGTATTGTATTGGACGAATAATAAAACATACAGCAGGACCTACCTTTGATTGAAACAGTGCAAAAAAATTTCTGAAAACATGTTACTGCAATTTTCACGAAATAGTGAATAAATCAAATACAAATTATTAGATGAAATTAGGTCCTCACGCAGCCACTGGTAACACTATCAAAAACAAATAAAACATAATTCCCAGTAAATGTTCAAAATTATTTTCCATTAACCTTCATACGGTCATTGAATTGTTATCTGGCATTTTGTACCACAGATGGTGTTGTATTTCGAATATCTTGCCTTATTTGCAACTTTATGTCACTGATATTGTAAGATCTATTACTATAGACTAAACAACTCCATTAAATGTCAAATAGGCTACGGTCAGGTGATCTAGCTACCCGTTCCTCTATTTCCTTTCTTGTTACCCACCGATCTGGAGAAAAAAACTTGCTTCAAAATGTGGAAAAAAGCTATCCTGTTTAACTGTATGAAGGATTAGTTCAGAAAATTTTTCAGAAAACAGTCAACAGATAACTTTAGAACGAATTTCATATAAACATACATATTTTGAATCGTTCATGGTAAAAAATTTATATTTATATTTTAATGACTATTTTTAACTGGAAATGTAAAAAAAGACAGGAAATATCATCAAAAAAATATTGCATACAATTTTAACAATATACGGTGTATTTTAAATAGTTCATCCAAGTAACAATCCATTGTGAAATTTACACTGAATATTTTTGAAAACTGAACACGTGTTTCACTAAACAACAGCTTCCTCAGGTGTGTTCATACTCTACGGAAGTCTGTGAATCCGAAGAAGCTATTTCTCAGTGAAACAAGTGAACAATTTTGTAAAATGTTCAATGAAAATGAAAACACAGGGTTACTTTAATGCGTTGTGGATTTTCATCACGTATTGACCAGATATCAGCTGATCGATTTTACTGTGATTATAATTACGTAGTTTTTTTAGTTTTCCTTCGAAAAAGCTACTGTGATAGCGAAACATATCGTGATATATTTTTTGAAAATAAATGTTGCGAAGATCAGATCTTGAGGTGTTAGTTATGAAATTACTATGGATATTCAAGTAACGGCCAAATCAATCAGAAAATAAAGGTCATGATAGAATTGAAACAAAAAGCTTTGGAAAAAAATCCAGGAATATAAATAAAGACAAACTCAAAGGCCATTACATATCATACGACCTAATGAAGAAAAGGAGAAATACCACCTCAGTAATCTCAAAAATCAAAACTAAAATCCAAGGAATTTTGAAGACCTCAAAAGATATTTTGTATTATGCATCTGAATACTACAGATGAAAATTTCAGGCTGCTGACATCGGGGAACATGCGGTACGATCTATGCAATCCCATATTGTCAAAATGATTCAGATTCTCAATATTACTTAAACAAGGTGAAGTGTGAAAAATCTTGAATTTAGTGTCAAAAAAGAAAATACTGGGTATCGATGGAATACCCTATGAATTTTACGTTCGTTTCTTCTATGAGATGAGAAATAGGTTAACAAAATTTCTAAACTTGATTTTCACTAATGCAGTTTTCTCCCCTAGATGATTTTCTGAGTGTTTTCACTCTCAATTCAAAGATAAAAATCCATTGATGATCAATGATTAGAGGCCTACAGCTTTTTTGAATACTGACTATGAAATACTAATGAAAATTTTAGCGGAAAAAATAAAAATTCTGTTGGTAAAAATTTGAGGATACGAGCAGAACTGTGAAACAGAAAAGTCGATGTTCAAAAACCTTCTTTTAATCAGAGATACAAACTCAGAACGGAAAACCGAGCAAAAAACTGATGGAGATATTATAAGTATTGATTTTTCACAGGCCTTCAATAAAGTTTATCAGTCATAACTTTGGCAAACTATGGATATTAAGACATTCGGAAATAAAATAATACAGACATTAAATACATTTATAGCACTGCAAATTCTTTCATAATGATGAAGGGTTTTTTTGTCTAAGACATTCGACATAAAAAACTCAATAACGCAGAGCTGTCCTTTGTCTTGGATTTCATTCAGTATTTCATTTGAACTTTTCTTGAGACTGTATAATGTTTCAGTGCGGGACATAAAAACTGCAAACGGGATAAGGAACGCTTTGGCTTATGCAGACGATATCACAATTTTATCACGAATCCAAAGGATATACACGTTCTGAACAACTTGGTTACAATATATTGTGAGACATCTAATGTAAGTATTAACTATGAAAAATCTGTTGAAGAAAATGGGGCTCGATTATACACGATATACATATACTCCTACAAACCAATTACAGACGGAATTTAGACTTAATGAAGAAAAATAAACTTGCAAACCTGTTCTTGATTTCTAAAACATGGTATTTGGCAATAATTTTACCAGTTTCTCAGTATCATATACAGTGATGAAACTTCTAACCGGTAATCACATATGGAGTGGTTATCTATAGTATAGAGTAAGCAGGGTGCAACTTTAACTACCGAACCGAGAGGGTTAAATCTAATTAATTTTCAATTGAAAGAAATTCCTTGGCCACCGGTGAAAGAAAAATTCCATACGAAACATCTTTGAATTATATGCTATATGATAACGTAAATATCCCGGTACACAACTTTCTTAAAAAATACAAAGAAGTCATTTGGGAAGCGGTCGTAGACTTTGATCAATATATGATGCTGAAAACAAAACTGATATACCAAAGTTTAATAAAAAAAATAAACCGCCTATAGAGTTGAAGATATAGTGAACAAATCAAACTGGGGAAGCTGTCACAAATGATATATTGGTCAAATCGGACGGTATCAAAACACATGAGAGTTCGAAGAAACTAAATATGAAAAATCTCAGAATGATATGAAAGAGCATGAGCATGAAAGAGAAATGGACGCATTTTTGATTTTGATCATCCAACTATTCTAGAGGTTCAGGAAGAGATGTCGGTAGCCTTGATACTACATATTTCAATTTGATACCTGAATAATTTACCATATTCTAATTTTTTTTCTGTCATTGAATAAAACAGGCCCCACCTTATTAGAATCACAGATAAAGAATTTGGTTCATTTCATGTCGTTCTGTGTTGATGTTTTTTCAAAAATTTGGTTGTTTCAATGTTTTCTATTTTTTTAAATGTATCTAATATGCCTAATGGTTTTTGAAATCATGAAATAACACGAAGAAACTACTTTTCGGTGAGAAATTTAATTAAGAACTCATTATTTCTTGTAAAATTGAAAAGAAAATAATCGTATAAGTTTTGTGGGAGGTTTAATGAAAATTCATTGTTAGAATCTAATTGAATTCTAAACGTTGGTAAAAAAACAATTGTTCAAAAAAATGATCCTCTTATCTAACCAACCTTGCCCAGAAAAATTATTGGATCAACAAACTAGTTAACTGAAGATACAAATGTTTGGCTTGGAATTTACAGTGGATTACTATTTAACAATTTTGAAAGTTTCGAAGATTTGACTGGTTTTATTGCTCATACTGAATTAATACGTAACACTAACAGTGGAAATAAATTGAAGCTGTGTTATTGCTGGTTATTGTTTTCGGCTTATGTATGACTGGTTAGTACAAATAAGAAATGACCAAATAATAAAATGTAATGAAAAAATATACAGGATAATGGACGAAGGTTTTCAAAGAGCTATGAATCTTACTTCAAAAAGGTAAGATCTCGGTAATTTTCAGCTCGCACAAGTTTTGATTTATGAGGAATGTTGCTCATGAAGGAACGACAGCAGATTTACGAAAAATGTTTTGGATATAAGAGTGAAAACGAAGAATCAAGATACTGATATGCTGAATTGTCACATATAACAACACGAAGTGACTATGCTTCACGAGGTATCGGAAGATTTATTGATACTGCTTCGTTTTGACTTAATTTCTCGGGAATATATTTATGTGATGAGTTCCCTTACACAATATCAATTTTGACATATCACTTTTGAATAATTAACATCAAATTTTCTAGTCATGATTTTTCCAAACACAGTTTGTATTATTTTTCATTTTGATATTTGCCAGCATCATATACAAACACGATATACGATCTGTCCTTGTACCCCTCCTAAAAATATTATTATTTCCATTCAAACGAAATTCATATAGCTGGGATTTAATTCACTGAGCGTTCGAACATTTTTACGATTCCTCATCGAAACAAGAGGAGAATTACCTCTTCGGGGACATGAAGTCGTAATTTCATGTAACAAAATTACAATTTTGCTCAACTGGTTATTGACCGTCCTTTCGCCCGTATTTTTAGAAATTATCCAAAAATGTGCTGATGAGGGGATGAAGTAGACTGTCTGCAGTCTGTAGATAGTTCAGAATTACGTGTAAGTGAAATTCAATACAAAACTATTTTTATTTATTCCATTGAGAAGCGTTTCTATTCCATCACGAATGTTTGGTATTCTCACTGAACAAGAAAATGGGTGATGAGATGTCAGAATATAATTGTTATGGATGGACTTTTTCTTCCAGTTTCTATCAGCAAGAAAAGTCTGTTCATGATTTTCACATCTCTGTTAAGAGTCTCTATTGGAGTTGATTCATTTTCAAGCAAAACTCCATTGTGTACCGAAAATTTCGTTCCATTCATATATTTATAATACATAATATCATCAATAGATTAGTCACTTAAATTTCAATAATCTGCTAACTCCCTTATTTGGGATTTAAAGATTCATAAAAGTTTCTCTTCCCCCTCAGCGTTTGACGAGAATGGTTAACATCTAGTAGGTTCTTAATCTTTTGCTTCAATATTATCGTAATTCATAGAAAATTATTCAAGATTTGTTGTGTATCTCTTCTACTCCTTCCTGAAATTTGATATTCCGCAATATAAATCAGGTCAATTATGTTCCCTATGATAATTAAGCTGCATATGATTTAAAAGTTAGAAATTTCAATTTCTCTTATGCTGCTTTTATTTCATCGATGAATGTAATAGCGATGCCGAGATTGCTAATTATCTGGATTAAATACTTAATAATGTATTTTATAGGTTTATTGTTTTAGGAGGAAATTCTGCATCCTAACATTTTTTAGCATATACGATGGAATTCTCTTTATTATTGTAATCTCAAGTCATAGTCTAAATCAAGTGGTATCACAGACTTTCCTCTAGGTAACGATAATATGCTGTGAGAATAATTTTGTCAAATCCGGAATCGAATTTTCCACTAGTATACCTACTGCCAATAACAGTTATATTTTGCAAGCCCCTTTCATCGGTCAACTTGTGAAAATCAGTATCTACTCCCTGTAAAATTTTCAGTTAATTGGGAATTGTTTCCTGTGGAATACTTCTCAGCTGCAGTGACATCATCAGGGTCATCACGAAGTGAACGCCAACTGGAGAATTGGAATTGACTGCTTTATGACATTGCCCCAGCACCGTTTCAGGAAATTTCCCAGGTAAGCATTTATTTTCGATCTGATCTATCTATGAATGGTTAAATTGAATTATCTCTGAGAAATGAATGCGAACTTGAGAAAATATGTTCTCGGACCTGTCTGTTGCACAGTAGCAACCGAGTAAATTCTATCTCTTGCTTCACTTCGTTGATTTATCTAAATATTATATTTGTATCTTACTGGCTTCAAGATATTTTTACAATTCATTAAAGATCAATACCTATGTTCAAAACGGAAAATATTGTTGAAACTATTAACTTTCAACCTAATAAACATTTATCTACACATCTTTTGGAAAAGTTTTCATAAACGAATTTTATCTGCAATGCAGATGACAGAGAAGTAGGAATTTAAATGATTCAGTTAACTGGTTTTGGATTTTTTGAGCAACACTCTGCAGAATGAATGGTAGAACCGAATTGTCTGACGGAGAAAACGTCAGAAGTTTAGTTCGTTCTTTCATTTTTTGTTAACACGTTTCAGAACGTGTTTAACAATAATAGAAGTGCTGAATCAAGTATTTCATTATGACGAGTTCAGTGGAATTTCAAAATAATTTTTGGTAACTTTTCTGAATAAACAACATTTCATAACATTGTCTTGGTGAGTTCTCAAACAACAAAATAATTCGCGAAAAAAGCGGTGATAGCGAAGTTACTCCTACTACTTACTTCTTTTAGGATAAAATAGACCGTTACCATTCTTTTGGGAATACACTCCGATAACAGAAAATTATTTTTCATTATTATTAATCAAATTTAGGAAATCTTTGAATGACTGTTAACATGATTTGGAGCTATTATGAACCGTCTTGGAGGTGAAGGAACTTTCATAGTCTTCTTTCATAGTCGCCCATAGTCGTGGAACCGTTCCCAAAATACTAGTGATTCGCCTTCCGAAAATATACTGAAAGTGCGATCAGGAGTTACTGATTTGTTTCTGTTTGTAATTCCAAAATTCAATCTAGATATTGAGAGATATGAATATGTCTGTAAGAGCAATTTTGTGTCGTACTCGTTTCGGTTGATGATATTAATTTCAATTATACCTTCAATCAACAATATTCATATTTTCTCCTTTCATTCTTTTGGAGTTTTCTTTACCCAATATATAAACCAATAAGTAAAAAGCAAAAATTAGTTTTCCAGAAGAACAAATCCCTTCTGAGATTTTTACGAACTGCCATTTTAATGAAGCAGATTTTTTCCAGTGTCAAAAGTTTCTGCTAGGATTCGAGATTATTTATTGATGAAGTTGTCATGAAAAGATCATTAACTTCAGTTCTAAATGAGACTTCTTTCTGACTTCCACTAATAATATCTAAAGAGAACAGATACATTCCTTTGCGACTCAAGTATCTCGTAGAAGAAAATAAACTTTTTGAATTCAGTTCATATGAAATCATGAATACATTTATATTTCATAGATACGATTAATTTTTTTTCAATGCAGGTTAGAAGTATTTTCGGAGTCTAAAAACTTTGATAAAGATTCAACCATTATACTAAACAATTTCTGAATATCATTTCGGGCGATACATGAATTCTTGCTTACATTCATGAGACTTCACTAAAAAACAATAAAAAAACGGGGTCAAATAAATGAAAATCAGCGAATTGCTTTTCTTATTCGAATAATTTCCTTTCTTTATGTGAAATAATTCTCATTAAATAAAAACACTTTTTATTCTGACAAAAATAAATGTATTGAACATTTGTGGAATATTCATTAGAATCATTATTTTTCAATGTTAAAATGTGAACCACATCCATATGAAATTTCCCAAAAGAGAAAAACCAGCATTACCCCAACAACATATTACAACAACTGAGTTCAACGCACCTGAATTCAATCTTCCGCAACTCAATCACAGTTACATAACGGACATAACAATTTTCCCACCCGGAAAACCGCGTGGAAACCGAACTGCTTCGCCAGAGCGGAACCGACCCTTTGCTGCCGGAAAGCGAACTGAAACTGTGGGGTGCGCTTTTTTCCCTAGCCTGGAAAACTGCCGAGAGGGGGTGGAATCGCTCTAAAAGCATATTGTTGGCTCTCTCCCCACTATCTTGTGCACAGCGTTGAAAGTGGGGGCTTTTGGGTCACACTCGTATTACGAAAAGTATTGGGTAAATTAAGTTTTCCTTACTTGGTTGAGTATTGATCGAAAAAATTGGGAGTTGTTTATGATGTGTGTTTTATGATGTGATAATGGTTTGGAAATGCTTCATGCTCCAGTGGAATTAGACATAGCTCAGAGGGATGAATAGGAAGATATTTTATTCTTTGAGATACTTTTATATGAAACAGTCAATTTTCCTTGAAGTTTTCTGTTCTAATCGATGACTGCCGAATTATTCAGTAATTTTTAGCTATGAATGCCGCCTTCAAAAAATAGAAATTTGTATACTTAGTTTTCTTACAATGGAATGAGTAATATCAGTAACCAACATGTATAGATTACACAATCCGCATAAACTCAACATTCACCTTTAAAAATATGATGAAGTGACCAACACTTGATGGAAATTCATCATGATATATTTAAAAAACATACTTCAATGTAAGATTATTACTTGAAATTTTAAAAAACCGCGACACGCGTTTCGCGTCACAATAATTTCAATTTTAATTTTGAACCGAATGACAGTATTTGGTATGATGTTCTGGAAAGAGATTTCTAAAAAGCGTTATAAAAACTAAAATCCAAGGAAGCATCTGGAAGTGATGGCTTCACCGTATGTACATAAAGCTTGCGGGGACTGGTTGGAGATACCTCCACTACGCATTTTTAATTTGATAATTTCAATCAACACCTTTCTGACTGCTTGGAAAACAGCAATCGTTACTCCAATTTTCAAATCGGGTAATGAAATGGATCTAAAAAACTACAGGCAAATATCTATAATGTGTGCACTTTCCAAGATATTTCAACAAATTATTTTTATCCATTTATATGAATATGTTGAAAAATATATCATACTCCAATAACAGGGCTTTGTAGCGAATAAATCTATCAAACACAAACATGTTCACTTTCACAAATCACGCATATGAAACTTTGGAAGCCAAATCGCAACTTCATTCAATATATACAGATTTTCGACAGGTGTTTGACATAATTGATTATGATGTACTCTCGTGTGAATTGAGTAAGTTTGGGCTGTCATATAATCATCTTGTGATAAGAAGTTATTTGCAACACAGATTTCAAATAGTAAAATATAATGTCATACATCGGGTGAATTTGAGGCCAACTCCGAAGTTCCTCAGGGCTTTTATTTGGGGCCCCTTCGGTTCGTTCTCTTCATCAATTACTCATCATCAGTATTGAATTATAAGGTGCTTTTTTCGCTGATGATTTTGAATTTCATGAGAGAATACAAACTGTTAGAGAGTATATGTTGATGAAGAAAGATTCAAATATCATTTTTGAATGGAGCATAAAAAATGAACTTCATTTCAATGTTGGAAAATGTAATAGGTAAACGATTTGGAAATTACTTATTTTACCTTGAATTTTCAAGGTACTTCTATCATGAAAAGCACAATATATATCTCGATTATAATGTAGTTAAAACTACTCATCTAACTACCCATCTAAGACATGAATTCAAAATTCTATCCTTGTAAGACCGAAGTGTGCTTAACATTCTGCTGTTTTTATTTATTAATAATTAAACTTATTCACCAACGTTACTTTCTTTACTGCCATTTAATGTGCCTCTAAAAAGAATGTGCTCTTTTGTTACATTTAATATCCCTGTTTTACATAGAACTACTAGAGCTCCTCTTACACCCATGTGTCGACTAGCAAATCATTATAACATATTCATTGATCTGGATTGATCAATAACTCAAAGTATTTTCAGAAACATAATCAAACAATGAAAAGAGAAATGAAAATTACTATGTTTTTTACCATTTTTATTGGTTTCTTTTCTTTCTTCAGAAGATTCCCACATTTTTTGTATGACGATGGGTATAAATAATATACTCCTCTCCATTTGAACACAATTTCTAAGGTCAGTTGATACATCCAAATCAAATCTAACTGACGATAAATTGAAGTCTTGAAGATTTGTTCGATGTGTGATTTTACACAACTAGTGGGTGGAAAAATGCTTCTTTTCTTTCATTTTCTTCATAAGAGAAATCCTTACAGAGCCAGGAACTTTTCAAGGTGGACTCAATAGTCCGTTGGTTCTGAACTTACCTCGATTTGATGATAACTTATATTTTTCATTATTTTCTGAATTTTTTCCGGATAATGAAGATAGATCATGATGTTGTGTATCGCTCATTTCTTGCAGGAATTGTTATCGTTGCTAATTTTCGAGAGAAGGTAGAAAATGAAAACAATTTCTCAAAGTTTTCTTAAAGACATTGTTGGAAAACGAAATAATTTTGGGAAATAATATTATCGTTGTTGATAAAAAGAAGCCATACATTAGTCTCATATGAATTTCGCCATACACAAATAGAAATGCAATCAACGCTTTTTGGTTCTTTTATGACTTCTTTCCAATTTCCAACACAAATAGACAAATTACTCACAAATATGCACAAGGTTTCTTTTCCACTCGTTTTTGTTAGGTCATCTTACACTAATGGATAATGAATTGTACCATTGAAAAACTGGGATGTCAGTCAGATAGATCATCATATGTAATTCATGAGATTATTGTGGCACATGAATATTACAATGACATTTGACAGAAGATGGAGTTAAATTGAATGAAGTTTTTGTTTTTCATAGGAAAAACTATGCGTACCACCCTCTTTACTTCGATATAAAAATATGCAATAACACCACAAAATTATTTTCGAAGTCGACATTTCAATTGCTAGTTTTTGATTACATCAACCCTCAAGCAAATGCGAACACAATGTCTGAAATCACAAATTAAATAAGATGTTTGAGAGATGCCACATTTCAAAGGTCTTGTTAACAGTTTGCGGGAAATCTGATGGAAAATGTAACAAGTTCACGTATCAAAAACACTTTGTGATATCATTTCAATACACTGAAATGAAATCAACTAGAGTCGTATTTCATAATGGTAGATATTTAAAAACATGATATTAATGGAGCATGATATTTCTATCATAGCTATTTTCAGAGTTTTTGGCCGTTGTCTGGACGCTTCTATGCTTGACGTTTAGTACACTACTGCAGTAGAAATTATCAATAGCGATGAGGTACCGGTCACAGTGCTCGACTTGTTTTCAAAACAGAAACTACAATGTTGAAATTTATCTTCAATATTATTCCAACATTGGATTGAATAACCTTGTTTGTGAACAACTTAGAACAGGTAGTTGAATTTTACTGATGTTCATTGCCGCTTTCTTTCTATTGAAATAAATTATCCCAGTGTTCCTGAATTTCTATTGCCTATCTGTTTGAGTTTTATCGGGTATTGATGTATTTTACAATGAAGCAATGCAAGTGTTTTCTTTGAGAGCATGTTCGGTGACAGCATACTTGTCGGTTCGCCCGAGATGACACGGATACATATACTTCTTTTTCCGCAGCTACAAGGGATTCGATATATCCCGGGTGTTGCATAAGGCTCTCTGTGTTCCATAAGCTAACCTCAATATTTGAATTTCCCTATACAGTTTGTAACTCTTTCAAGTTAGCGGAGGAAAGTTTTTTCACAACGAGACTAGCTGAGGTTACTTAGCGTTCTCTCTCTTGAATCGTTTAGTTCGCTAGGATTATACCCCGCTGTACGCATTGAGTTAATCGGGAACACTCTCAGGTTCATAGATACGTCGAGCCCTCTCAACCAATGTGTCAATATCCTTTTTTTCTTTGGGACTAGTGGTTGAAATTTTTATTCAGGTACCTGAAAAGATACCTTCAGGTACCAGTATGTTGTTTTCCTGTGCACTGTATGATCCAATATCCCATCTTCACGTCTGTTCCAAGAAGGCTTCAGTGCCTTGGTTTTCTGGTTCCATTATGATTTGGATCGTGAATGCGATATGTTAATCAACTTATGAACTGGCTTATAACCCAGCTTTGCTAGTTATCGAGACCATTTTCGTCAACTATGATAAAATATTGAACGAATTGGGATAGTTTCACAGAAACAAGACATGGAACCAATAGTCAGGTCTACTGAAACCATAAGAGAGTGATGAAGGTAAACTAAGTACCTCAGAGATCCGGGTAAATCAGGTCTCTTGGTGCTGCGAGCTGATCTACATTTAAATCATGAAAAGAAGTTATAGGCACCACATATAGGTACATCAGCTGTAGCAGAAGATGCTTCCAAACAAGTCACTCAAATAATCCCAGTGGAAGATATACGAAGACTCGATGAACATTTGTAAAATCTGACTTTTGGCAGATTTGATTGTATACAAATCAGGTTGTTCAATTCAATTGAGAGAATCGAAGCCACGTCCACCAATGATGATATGAAACCGGAGATAAATTTTAGCATTGTTGTTCCTACGCTGAAAACAACTCGAGCCCTTTGACGGTTACCTCATCGCCTTTGATAATGTCTATAGCAATAGTAGATGAATGTCTGGCATGTAAAGCTGCAGACTAACGCCAAAAAACCCGGGAAATGGCTTTGACAGATTTATCTAAGGCCGTGAAAGTTTACACTCTTCGAATCCCGTGAAAGTTGTCATTAGAAAACATGTGCTTCACCTGCACTAGTTTTCGTATTATAGTACGAGTTGAGTACAATCCACATATCGCAGCAAAAAACCTAGATAAGGTATTCTTGGGTTATTAATGAATTTATTCTTTGTTTATTATTCTTCAAAATCTACATATTTCCAGACATGATATTAAATCGGTTGTCGGTTGATTGGTCAAATCACCAACAGTGACATAAAAACTTGTCAAGTTGACTTAGGTGTCACACAAATAGGTGGTTCCACTTATGCTTCGCTAGCATTTACGCAGCTATTCTCATCGAGTACTTTTCTGGTTTTCCACATTTTGTCTTCAATCGAGGACCGCCTGCACGGTACTGAAGATGCACAATAGGCTG